>JAKUCV010001294.1:10805-26809 GCA_028386065.3 Turnera subulata | reverse complement strand
TAGGTAGACAACTCTTGTCAATTACATCTCTATGTAACTCTTGGATAGTTGAGTGAACAACATCTTGTCCAAGTCTATCTTATAGACATTCCTCAACCCTTGCCTCTAGGTTCTTAATCCTATTAAGGTAACCTAGTTAAGTCCACACCCACAACAAGCAGTCGAGATATTACAATTATCCACTCGCACCTTCCTAGGAAAAACAATGGCACCTTTGCGAGGGCAAAAACCTACCAATTGTTGATCTTAGGCTTGATGAGTGCTTATCATGGAAGGCAACTAAGAACTTAATATTTCATCAATATATGTTCATAAATCTCATGCATAAGTTCAATAAAGCATATATTGATGTTATGTAAATTTGGAAACCAAATACATGTGAATATCGATGTCTAACTTGTACATCAATGTTTTGAGAATCTGATTCTCCCAACTACTTGGCAGCAGTTAGTATTTCGGTCATATCCAGAGTTGTAGAGCTCGGAGTTGTGCAAACTTGGTGTCCCTAGAAAGCTAAGAAGTAGAGCTACAACTTTTCTGTTCAGGCCAGACACCAATTCGGCCTCCATCAGCCCCGAATTCGCTGTTGAAGTTACTGGTCTGCATAACATCGATGTTGTAGGTATCATATACCTTTCAAGCACCCTTGTCGAACTCATTCGACTTTCTACCAAAACACACTTTGATTGATATCACATACCAATCAAGTGCCTGATATCAAAACACTTTTGACAAAAATAACTTCAACATATATCACATATACAAACGAATTCAGCATAACACATACAAAATGATTTCAGCATATCACATACACCAAATTGAACTTAACATATCACATACATTAAGATGAACATATCACATATGCACAACAATTCGGTTTAGAGCTTCACAAGAGGCTCCGCTACCACTATAAGTTTCCCTAAGCTATATGAAATTCATATACCAAGCACAACAAGCAGCGGAAACAAGGGAAACTATCCAAGAACCAAGTGAAGCATGCATAAACCGAATAACGATTTTTCATACCTGGAAGGTTAGGATCTTTCACCTAACTTGTGTATGGAATCAGCAAGAGCAAGACAACGGCCTGGCTCCTCTACGGTATCCACACGAACCGTGATTGGCTTGGAATCGTCTCACGAATCAAGCCTCGAGCTCCCCGGACTGATGTGCTAGCAACAAGAAAACCGGGTCCCTTTTGTGTGTGTGGTTTTCTTCTATCTTTCACAAGGAAGAAGAAGAAGAAGAGGAGGTGTTTGGTGCTGTCAAAAACGTGCAAAGAGAGGGGAGGGAGCAGCAAAAATGATCTGATCACTTACTCTCTCTAATCCCTCAATTAGTGCATAAGTGAATGGCCAACACTAATGGCCCATGATAATGACCTTAATGGCCCATGATAATGACATTTCATTATCATGTCCACCATTAGCCATAAGAAGACACAAACACTCCTCTCCACTAATCTCTGGTCAATAATTCTGATAATTATTGTCCCAAAACGACCCTGGTTCAACCACGGTCCAACCACGGTCCAACCACGCCCGGTCCAACCATGGTCCAACCACGGTTCAACCACCTGCTCGAATCAACGGTTCTATGTGTGTGACCCTGTAGGCATTTGTAACGTCCGGCAATAATTGTAAAATTCTCATTTTACAATTATAAGCAAAGAGCGGCGTCTAGCAACACATCATTGCTGATTCTCTATGCCTCGGAATATGTCATCGTCCTTTCGTCCCATTATCAAGATCAAACATGAGACATGGAATATGCCAATCTCATATATGTCTAATCTATGTTTCTTGATCCCCGAGTTAACTGTATAAAACGGATACCCGTGATATCAACATATCACCTAATCCGAGCATGGCCATGCATTTCACAGTTCAACTCTATTAGTCTTAATTTATTATTACAACCCGTCCATAATAATAACCGACTAGGGACATTTAAGAATATATCAAATATATAAACTAGGGTTATAAATATGTGCAAGTAATTATCTCATAATCATATTTATTGGAATAACCTCAATGTATATACATGACTACAATCATCCATAGATTGGCTTTTGGGCATATAACTAACACAACCATGGTCTAACCACTAGCTCAATACCCTGGTCGAACCATATTCCAACCATGGACTAACCATTAGCTCGAATCAACAGTTCTAATTGTGTGAACCTGTAGGCACTTGTGACGTTTGGCAATAATTGTAAACTCTCATTGACAATTATAAACAATGAGCGGTTTCTAGCAACGCATCATTGTTACCCAATCAACAAGATCAATACTGATTCATTATGCCTCAGAAGATCTCATTATCCTTTCGTCCCATCATCAAGATCAAACACGAGACATGGAATATGTCATTCTCGTATCTGTCTAATCTAAGGTTTCTTGATCCCTGAGTTAACTGCGTAAAAAAGATACAAATGATATCCCCATATCACTTAATCCGAGCATGGCCATGCATTTACAGTTTAACTCTATCAAGGGGCCCAACTGATAATATTCCTGTTATACGGGTTGGTCGAATTCCATCTTGATCATACAAAACCCACTACACATTATATCATATACCCAATGATTACTTTTAGGTCTACTCAGTTACGAATAACCAAGAGTAATATCAAAGTATATGACTCACGTGTTGGGAACCTTGATGACCTCAGGTCTAAGGATAGTACATATGTGAAGGCCCTCCCCCCGAGGGACCCACCAAATCCAGGTATTGTTACATCACTCCCTCCGCCCGATTAAATCCTTTACCATACTGCAGCACTAGGGAATCGAACTCGGGACGTGATGCTTTTTATCCCCCTTAAGGAGAGCACCTTCACCAATTCATCTGCAGATGAGTTGGTGAAGGTGCTCTCCTTGAGGGGGATAAAAAGCATCTCGTCCCGAGTTCGAATCCCTAGTGCTGCAGCATGGTAAAGGATTTAATCGGGCGGAGGGAGTGATGTAACAATACCTGGGTTTGGTGGGTCCCTCGGGGGGAGGGCCTTCACAAAAAAAGGCGCCTTTTTGTGAAGGCCCTCTCCCCGAGGGACCCACCAAACCCAGGTATTGTTACATCACTCCCTCCGCCCGATTAAATCCTTTACCATGCCGCAGCACTAGGGATTCAAACTCGGGAGGTGATGCTTTTTATCCCCCTCAAGGAGAGCACCTTCACCAACTCATCCGCCTTTTTTGTGAAGGCCCTCTCCCCGAGGGACCCACCAAACCCAGGTATTGTTACATCACTCCCTCCGCCCGATTAAATCCTTTACCATGCTGCAGCACTAGGGATTCGAACTCGGGACGTGATGCTTTTTATCCCCCTCAAGGAGAGCACCTTCACCAACTCATCTGTTGAAGGTGCTCTCCTTGAGGGGGATAAAAAGCATCACGTCCCGAGTTCGAATCCCTAGTGCTGCAGCATGGTAAAGGATTTAATCGGGCGGAGGGAGTGATGTAACAATACCTGGGTTTGGTGGGTCCCTCGGGGAGAGGGCCTTCACAACATATAAGAATCATTAATGACAACATGAGTCCATGCAGTGTTCTTATGTCGGGTCAGTCCAGTCCACATGTTCTCTAACTTGTATCCGTATATAGAACTCATATCTCATATAGTTCTCAACATACGCTAGTCTTAATTTATTATTACAACCCATCCATAATAATAACCGACTAGGGACATTTAAAGAATATAAAATATCCTTAGGTTATAAATATGTGCAAGCGTTTATCTCATATAAACATATTTATTGGAATAAAACCTTAATCAAATATACATGACTTAAAATATGATCAATGATTGGCTTTTGGGCATTACACTAACAATCTCCCACTTGCACTAAAGCCAATCATCCATGTATCTAATACCAATGGATCTAGCATGACCATCATACTTCTGCTGTGTGAGCGGCTTGGTTAATAGATCTGCTACATTGCTCTCAGAAGGAACTTTGCACGGCCTCACATCGCCTCTGCCAATGATCTCTCTAATAAGATGGAAGCGTCGGAGTATATGTTTGAATCTTTGGTGGTACCTAGGTCCTTGAGCCTGTGCGATTGTTCCATTGTTGTCACAATAGAGCTCAATCGGACTGTCAATGCTCGGAACCACCCCAAGTTCACTTTTTTTATGCTAACGACTGCTTTATTAATAAATAAAATTATGTACAAGGGGTTAGTAAGTATAATCTATCAGCAATGAACGAATACAAGCAAGAGGACACCATCGTACATGGGATTAAGAAATAGAAGCTAAAAGATTGAATTGTCTTCTAAGACCCCTCCAGTTTTTCAAGCATTCAGCATTGGCAATGACGTGTGATGCGACAAAAGGAAAATCTGGATGTAATGCCCTGAACCAAGAGGTTGCATGAACTAGAATGGTATCTGTGATCTGGTGAATTGGTGCAGAGGTATTGGTGAAGATTCTCCTATTCCTTTCCAGCCACACCGCCCAAAGTGTAGCAAACTCAATAATAGTCCCAGTGGATCTGCAAAGATTATAGGGTGACAGGGAGGACCATTGTACCAGGAAGCAATTAAGGGAAGAAGGGGCACACCAACTTACACCCCACTAGTTGCAAATGTTGCACCAAATCTGTCAGGAGACAGGGCATGTAATAAGGAGGTGATCTCTGGTCTCTAAATGGAAATGGCAAAGGGGGCAAATAGAATCTGCAATTGTGATGATACCACCCCAAGTTCACTTACGAACTTCTTAATCCAAACAGCTTCTTTCGCTGCATCAGAGGCAGCTATGTATTCAGCCTCAATAGTAGAATCGGCGACTGTTTCTTACTTTGAACTCTTCCAGCATACAGCACCACCTCCAAGTCAAAACACATATCCTGACTGCGATCTAAAATCATCCCTGTTAGTTTGGAAGCTAGCATCTGTGTAACCCTTTACAACAAGCTCATCAATGTTTCCGTATACAAGGAATGCATCCTTAGTTCTTCTCAAGTACTTAAGGATGTTCTTAACCGTTGTTCAGTGACCTTCACCAGGATCAGAATGATATCTGCTTGTGACACTTAATGCATATGCGACATCTGGTCGAGTACATAGCATGGCATACATGATAGATCTTATTGCTGACGCATAAGGGATCTTACTTATTCGCTCTCTCTCCTTAGAAGTACTAGGACATTGATTCTTTGAGAGAGTTATGCCATGTGACATGGGAAAGAAATCTTTCTTGGAATCTTGCATGCTAAACCTTTTTAGCACCTTGTCAATATATGTACTTTGACTTAGGCCAAGAAGCCTTTTGGATCTATCACTATAGATCTTTATACCTAACACGTAGGCTGCTTCTTCTAAGTCCTTCATTGAAAAATTCTTTCCTAACCAAGTCTTTACAGACTATAGTGTTGGAATATCATTCCCAATGAGTAGAATGTCGTCAACATACAATAGCAAGAAAACGATAGTGCTCCCACTAACCTTCTTGTAAACACATGGCTCATCTTAATTTTTAATGAAACCAAACTATTTGATTACTTCATCAAAACAAAGATTCCAACTCCTAGAAGCTTGCTTTAATCCATAAATGGATTTTGCAACTTGCATACCTAATTAGCATTCTCTGGAGTGACAAAACCTTCAGGTTGTGTCATGTACACATCCTCTAAAAGATTTCCATTAAGGAAAGCGATTTTGACATCCATCTGCCATATCTCATAATCATGGTATGTAGCTATAGCCAATAGAATCCGGATGGATTTAACCATGGCAACTGGCGAAAAAGTTTCATCATAGTCACTACCATGAACTTATTTGAAACCTTTCGCAACCAATCGCCCTTTATAAGTAATCACATTACCATCCATGTCGGTCTTTTTCTTATAGACCCACTTGCACCCAATGGGTTTTACCCCTTCAGGTGGATCAACCAAGGTCCAAACCTTGTTTTCATACATGGATTCCATCTCAGAATTCATGGCTTCTAGCCACTTCTTAGAGTCAAGAACCGTAATAGCCTGTAAATAGGAAGTGGGCTCACCTTCCTCCATGAGCATCACATCTCCGGTATGAGTCAAAAGAAATCCATATCTCTCTGACTCATATCGAGTCCTACCAGACCTACGAGGTCCATGTGTTACAGGCACAGGATTTTCACCCACAACATCTTGTGGTTCTTGTACTTGTTCCATCGCAGTATCTTCTTGTTGTGCTCGAACTTCTTCGAGTTCTATTTCTCTCCCACTGATCTCTCTAGAAATAAATTCTCTTTCTAGAAAAATATCAATACGAGTAACAAACACTTTTTGCTATGTGGGATTATAGAAATAATATCCTTTAGTTTCTTTAAGATATCCAACAAAAAGGCACTTTTCAGATTTAGGGTCGAGTTTGTCTGATGCTTGACGTCTTACGTAAGCCTCACAACCCCAAATCTTCATAAAAGACAAACTGGGACGTTTCCCAGTCCACATCTCACATGGTGTCTTTTCAACCGATTTAGATGGAACACGGTTAAGTGTAAAAGCAGCAGTCAATAGAGCATGTCCCCAAAACAAAAAAGGTAGGTCAGCTTGACTCATCATAGAACAAACCATGTCTAACAGAGTTCTATTTCTCCTTTCAGATACACCATTCTATCGAGGTGTACCCGGTGGAGTAAGTTGTGATACTATACCACATTCCTTTAGATGATCAAGAAATTCTCGGTCTAAGTATTCACCTCCTTGATCAGATCGAAGCATTTTAATACTCTTGCCGAGTTGATTCTGTACTTCATTCTTGAATTCTTTGAACTTTTCAAAGGATTCTGACTTGTGCTTCATAAGATACACATAGCCATAACTACTATAATCATCAGTAAAAGTAATGAAGTACTGAAAACCACCTCTAGCCTGTGTAGACATAGGTCCACATACATCAGAATGTATTAGGCCTAACAAGTCTGAAGCTCTTTCACTTTTACCAGCAAAAGGAGCCTTCATCATTTTGGCCAATAAACATGACTCACATGTCTCATATGATTCAAAATCAAATGAGTCTAAAAATCCATCATTATGGAGTTTAGAAATATGAGTCTCGTTTATATGGCCCAAACGACAATGCCAGAGATAGGTTGTATTTGAATCATTCAATTTAACCTTCTTTGAATTAATGTTATAGATTGCAGTTTCTTGGTTTAGAACGTAGGGTTAAGCACCTTTTGTATACCTCGAGTTTTCCTTTTGTCCCGATCGTATACCCCGGAGTTTATGTGTCCCTTTTATGTACCTCGAGTTTCAATTTCTGTCCCTTTTGTGTACCTCGGGCAGCCCGAACGATGACATGGCCACTTGACATGTGTCGCAATTCTATTGGCACTAAATGGATATTATTGTGGGTCCCACCTTATTTCTCAAATATTCTAGTTTGTAGGTCCCACAAAAATTTCCACATGGCACCAATGGCATTATGCCACATGTCAAGTGGACCCGAGTAGATGGCCATGTCATCGTCCGGGCTGCCCGAGGTACACAAAAGGGACAGAAACTGAAAGTCGAGGTACATAAAAGGGACACAAAAACTCCGGGGTATACGATCGGGACAAAAGGAAAACTCGAGGTATATAAAAGGTGTTTAACCCTTAGAACGTACAAACCATTGCTTAGATATGCACCACCATAATAAATATCATTCAAATAAATAGAACAACAGTTGTTCTTTATTATAAATGAGAAACCCTTCTTCTCCAGACAAGAAATAGAAATCAAATTCCTGCTTATAGTAGGTACATAATAGCAATCATCAAGTTCCAAAACCAAACCACTCGGTAAAGATAGATAATAAGTCCCTACGGCTAATGCAGTAACTCTTGCTCCATTTCCAACACGCAGGACCACTTCACCCTTTGTTAGCTTCTATAACAAGAATACCTGAAGTGGAAGTCTTACATCCTTCTATTTTTTCACCTCCTTTTGGTAAATAGGGCAGTTATGCTTCCAATGGCCGGGTTTCTTGCAATGGAAACATTGTCCTTTCTTTGCAATACCAACTTTGGGTTTCAGCACATGTGAACAAGAAGATGCGCATGATCCAAACTTTTTGGTGGATTTCTTCTTCTTATTAAACTTGGCTTTTCCCTTTCCTTTGCCATTTTCAACCATCAAAATATTGTTGGATTTATTTGCCTTCATCTGTTGCTCAACTATTCCCAGCATGTTAAGCAACTCAGACAAGGATTTGTCAAGATGATTCATATTGAAATTCATGGCAAATTGGCCATAACTATCCGGCAACGATTGCATGACAAGATCAACAGTGAACTCTCTTTGCAAAGGAAAATCCAGACCTTCAAGGCTCTCACTGTATCCAATCATCTTGAGCACATGAGGTCTGACAGGTGATGACTCAGCCATCTTGCATTGGAATAATGCCTTTGAGGTCTCATACCTCTCATGCCTAGCTTGCTCTTCAAAGAGAATTTTCAGGTGTTCGATCCTATCGAAAACACCCAAGTTCTCATGTTGCTTCTGAAGCTCAGAGCCCACGTTAACAAGCATAAGGCAAGCGACATCCAATGCCTCGTCAACATGCTTCTTGTAAGCATCTCTTTCCGCCCTAGGAGCATTAGGTGCCGGTTCATCAGGAACAGGCCCTTCAAGGACATACAATTTCTTTTCTTGCTTGAGGACTATCCTCAAATTGCGGTGCCACTTAAGGAAATTATTCCCATTCAGTTTTTCCTTCTCAAGGACTGATCGCAGTGGCATAGTACTTGTGTTTTGTGACATGATAATTCTACAATGACCAATTCACACAAATTAGAGTCATGTATACAATCATTTAACAATTAATTTTATTAAATGATACTCCCACTATATATAAATCAAGATGATAATAAGTGGGCTAAGATCCATATTTCACTACAAGATAAGTTAGCTTTGGCTAATCGCTTACATCATAGCTATTTAGGTAGACAACTCTTTGTCAATTACATCTCATGTAACTCTTGGATAGTTGAGTGAACAACTATTATTCTTGTCTATCTCATAGACTTATCTCAACTCTTTGCCTCTAAGTCCCCAATCCTATTGAGATGACTTAGTTAAGTTCAACCCACAACAAGCAATTTGGATATTACAATTTTCCCATCGCACCTTGCTAGGATAAACATTGGCACTTTGTTTTGGCAAACCTACCAAGTGTTGTTCTAAGCATAGATGAGTGCTCCTCAATAGAAGGCAACACATGAGGAACTTAATATTTACATCACCAATTGTTTCCATACATAACAATTATGTCATTGGATCTGATCCACAAATTACATATCGCACATACAATAAGCATGCATCATTTATAATCAATATCAAGCTATGTGACATGATTATAAAGGATAAACATGTTAATCAAGCAATCAACGTATTATTCATATATTACTAAGACCATAAGAACTTGTCATCCAGCATGCAAAATTTTGTAGGTGAGCTCATATACAAAATTCGGCAGAAACAACTGAAATTCAGAATGGACATCAGAATTTTGTAGGTGAGCTGATATACAAAATTCGGCAGAAAGCTCAGAACATTGATGTTTAACCTTAGAACATCGATGTTTGAGAATTCTGGAACTTCATAAGTTGACAGAATCTCAGGACATCGATGTTTGATCAGAAACATCGATGTTTGAAGTTGGCAGAACCCCAAAACATCGATGTTTAAAACTGAACATCGATGTTTGAGCACTCTGGAACTTCAAACAAGTTGGCAGTACCTCAGAACATCGATGTTTACACCTAAACATCGATGTTTGATGTTGGTAGAACCTCAGAACATCAAGGTTTACACCTAAACATCGATGTTTGATGTTGGCAGAACCTCAGAATATCGATGTTTACACCTAAACATCGATGTTTGAGTAGTCTGCCACTCCAAATTAATTGGCAGAGTCTCAGAACATCGATGTTTACACTTTAAACATCGATGTTTTGATCCTTCGGCCAAAGAGAACATCGATGTTTACACCTAAACATCGATTTTTTGACCTTGTTATCCTAAAACGACAATCGTTCTATATGAAAAACGACAATCAATTTATCCTTGTCAAACTCATTCGACTTTCTGCCAAAAACACCATGATTGATATCATATACCAATCAAGTACTTAGTGTCAAACACCTTTGAACCGAATTCAACATATCACATATATGAGAATCATAACGATCTAGTTTAAACATACAATCATTAGAAGCATAATAAACTTAGATCAAGTTCTGTCACTTATACAAACATGATCAAGCCACATCACATATAGCATATCAATAATATAAGCAACTTATTCGGTTTAGTGTTTCACAAGAGGCTCCGCTACCACTGTAAGTAACCCGGTACGCAAACATAGGAAACAAATGCGCAGCGGATAGACCCGGAACTAATGGAGGATCCATGTGAAACGGGGTAAACCGAATAATAAAATTTCGTACCTGGATTTGGTTGAGTTCTTTCACTCAACTGTAGTAACGAATCAGCAAGAACCAGACAACAATCCGATTCCCCTATGGTATCCACACGAACCGTTAATGACTGCTAGCAACCGTCTCACGATCACTAACCCGAGCACTCCCGTGTTTGATGTGTTTTTCTCAAGTGTAAGAGTGTGTTAAGCCTTGCTTGGTATGAAAATCTGATCAAACCTTCACCCTATTTATACACACTTGAAATGCATAGTTTATTAAGTCATTGGCCAACATAATCATGTCTTATCCTTCATGATTATGTTTCCACTATGACTTAATGCCCCACTAAGCATTAATTATATATATCATCATATATAGGATTACACATCATATGGCACTAATTCTGGTTCAATAATTCTGATAATTAGTGAACCAAATCAACCAAAAATGACCTGGTCCATCCATGGTCCAACCATGGTCTAACCACTAGCTCAATATCCTAGTCCAACCATGGTCCAACCATGGTCTAACCACTAGCTCGAATCAACAGTTCTAAGTGTGTGACCTTGTAGGCACTTGTGACGTTTGGCAATAATTGTAAACTCTCATTTACAATTATAAACAATGAGCGGTGTCTAGCAACACATCATTGCTACCCAAACGACAAGATCAGTACTGATTCATTATGCCTCGGAAGATGTCATTATCCTTTCGTCCCATCATCAAAATCAAACACGAGACATGGAATATGTCATTCTCGTATATGTCTAATCTAAGGTTTCTTGATCTCCGAGTTAACTGCGTAAAACAGATACAAATGATATCCCCATATCACTTAATCCGAGCACGGCCATGCATTTATAGTTCAACTCTATCAAGGGGCCCAACTGATAATATTCCCGTTATACGGGTTGGACGAATTCCATCTTGATCATACAAAACTCACTACACATTATATCATATACCCAATGATTACTCTTAGGTCTACACAGTTACGAATAACCAAGAGTAATATCAAAGTATATGACTTACATGTTGGGAACCTTGTTGATCTCAGGTCTAAGTATAGTACATATAAGAATCACTAATGACAACATGAGTCCATGCGGTGTTCTTATGTCGGGTCAGTCCAGTGCACAAGTTCTCTAACTTGTACACGTATATAGAACTCATATCTTATATAGTTCTCAACATACGCTAGTCTTAATTTATTATTACAACCCATCCATAATAATAACCGACTAGGGACATTTCAAGAATATAAAATATCCTTAGGTTATAAATATGTGCAAGCGTTTATCTTATATAAACATATTTATTAGAATAAAACCTTAATCAAATATACATGACTTAAAATATGATCAATGATTGGCTTTTGGGCATTACACTAACAAATTCTTCTAGATACTTTACAATTTCTTGCAATCAAATACTCCAATCCTCGGGATTCAGGTTTAGAATTTCTGCATTGGGATACTCCAATCCGCTCACAAAGCATTGGGTTGATATCCCACCTTTCCCAATGCAATACGAGCTAGCGTCGTGAGGAAGTGATGGTAGGTTTTTGTTTTTTGTGATGACAAAAATTGAAGAATGGTGTGCGTTCATGTTAGGGAGAAAAAACTACATTCATTTGTTGGCCTATTAATAATCTCCTCGGAAACAAAAAGGAAAATGGAGGGAGGTGGTGGTATTTCATCTTTTATTCTGCTATTGCATTTTCCTTTCTTTTGGGTTGCAATATCATTCTCCAGGGTACAATTGCAAAGCCTTATTTATATCTGAACACGACAGAAAGAGGACCTTTGAATCCTTGATGATTTTCTGCCTGCACAGCGTTGGAATTTTTAAAGAAGGAGAAGGAATAGAGAGGCAAATTAACTGCATGTCAAGGATAGATGTAATTAATGAGCGTAACCTTTTCCCATATATGCTCCTGAAGCTAGATTTTTCAATGGTTGGTTTCTTAGAGGACAACATGGAACCTGATAACTATCCCCAAGGCAGATAAATCTTCTAGATACTGTGTGATTCTTAATTTACTGTTTAAAACTGCGTATTGAAGCAAAATTGCAGGACGATGAAGCTACCCCCAAATTCTTGAATTGATCTTGATGGCCTAGCTACCCAAATTTTTGGGAATAGTCGTACACCGTCAAATCGTCCTCACTGTCACCGCCCACTTTTATCCCATATCCATCAAAGACTTTTTTTTTATATAAACGATTTTACTATACATTATGAAGAATATTTACAAGATGTAAAGCATATAAAAACCAGAGGTACAATGCAAAGAACTAGAACACCTCTAAAAGCGCCAAGCTAAGACGTCAAACAAAAGTGAGGAAACATTCCACCCCTTTCCAAAACCAAATACTATCAGAAGTAGTTAAGAGGTTGTAGACATCATAAATCCTATATCCATCAAAGTTAGACTTATCGCCTTACCCTGCCCCCAAGGATGTAATTGCCATCCCCGCTAGTGATTCCACAAGAAAGAGTGCCCATCCAACACAAAAACATATGCCTCCTACCGATACATTGGTTGGCATCCATTAGAGAATATATATAATTTTCCAAAAAAATTAGAAGCAAAACATTTTCGGGAAGTAAACCCTAGCTACGTAAACCCTAGAAATTAAGTAGAAACCTTCATGGCTGGCCGGTGGTCGGATCTTCCAAGGGAACTCTTGGAGAAGATAGGGTGTTGCGTCTCCAATAACTACCTAGACATCCTCCGTTTCCTGGCGGTTTGTAGCTCGTGCGGCTACAGTGCTATTGGGATCTTTGATCTGGAAGATGGTCTGGTCAAGAGCTGGTGTGAATATTAAGGCTGTAAATTGCAAACGAAAAGGAAGGCATTCATTGTTGGGTTAGGAGAGGTACGTATCCATTGAACAACTAAATTTGGCTTCTTAATTCCGCTAGTTTTCTTTCTGTGTTTCATGTACAGTTCATACCAAATCATTTTATATTAATGTATTTTATCTTTCACTGATTCAGTTTTTGGGTTCTTGCGGAGATCAAATGAAAACATTTTGGCAAGTTATTCTCTCAATCTGCATTGAGATGGGCCTCCCAAGTTATTCTCTCAATCTACTAATTCCTAGCAAGGTTGAATCTCTCCTAAAAAGGGATTAAGGTCTAAGGCTCCCTTCAACGAGTCTACCAACCATAGGGAAATCAAAGAAGCGTGGTAAGGGAAAGTCTTCTCTGCCTGAACCCGACTTCTCCCTACAGCCTTCCATTAATCGCCGTGTGACCCGATCCTTGGCTCAGCAGATTCATAACAACTTGGTAGCGGAGCCTGCCATGGGCGATAATATGGAATCTCGGATCTAGTCGATTAAAGCAGTACAGACAGAAACTCGAGATCAGCTTCGCCTCCTGACACAGCAGCTTCAGGAGTTGCTTTCTGCAGGGCAGGGGCGATCACAGTCCTCTGATGCAACGGCAAGTAGCAGCCACCACCATCTTGCTCAAATTCCTCCAGTTTCCAGTGTTGTTGCTGGGTCCAAAACACCAAAAAAAGCCGGTACTATTCCCAGATTCACTAAGCTGGATTTCCCTACTTTTAACGGTAAGGAAGATCCTTTGGAGTGGCTCTTTGAGATGTGATCAATTTTTTGAAAACCAGCGCACCAGCGAGGAGGATAAGGTGGGGTTAGCAGCTTTCCACCTATTTGGAGTAGCTCAAAAATGGTATGGGCAGCTGAAGCATGAACAAGACTTGCTGCCATGGACAGATTTTCGGAAGGAGTGCTTACTGCGCTTTGGACCGAAGATGGGGAATAATCCTGTTGAAGAATTGTCAAGCCTGCGACAGACGGGTTCAGTAGAAGCATATGAATGCGAGTTTCAGGAAAAATTGGCCCTCACAGGTAACACTATCCCATCTCATTTACATGTGGGGTTGTATTTAGTAGGTCTTGAAGAATTGATAAAGGTAGACGTGGAGTTACAAAGGCCACCAAATTTAGCAACAGCCATGAGTTGGGCAAGGGCCTTTGAACGCCGGTATAACATTGCGAAGGGAGGCACAAACCGCAAGGTCCCATGGCAGGGTTACAAATCTAATGCCGGAACAGCCCACACAACAGTAGGAACAGCAACCCATCCTGTGTCTAGGCAATCCAACTCTCAACCATCTTACATCAAAAGGTTGAGCCGTGCGGAGATGGTAGAAAGACGAGCCAAGGGGTTGTGTTTCAACTGTGATGAACCCTATTCCAGCACACACCAATGCAAAAAACTCTTCTGGTTAGAGCTGGAAGATTCTCACACTATGGAAGGAGATGACACAACTGTAGGGGATGTAGAAATATCCCTACATGCGATCACCGGACAACAACAAACCAGAACAATGCAAGTGGCAGCTGCTATGTGGGGGCATTTATTACTTGGGCTGGTGGACTCCGGTAGCACTCATAATTTTATCAGCAAGGTTGCTGCTACCCGAATGGGCCTAAGCATCACACCCCTTACCAATACCAGCGTGTCTATGGCCAACGGAGACAAGGTAGCTAGTATGGGAGTAAGCCGTCTGGTACGGTTTTCTATTGATAATCATGATTTCATGGCTGATTTCTATGTGATTCCCTTGGATGGATTTGATATAGTTCTTGGTATAAAGTGGTTGCAAATGCTAGGTCCTATTATTTGGGATTTTTCAGCTCTTACAATGCAGTTTACTCTCTCTGATCGGCACATAACATTACAAGGCAGACAAGGTTTGAGGATCATGGCTGCTCATATGCTTGGTACTCCTGAGACCCAGGCCACCCAATTATCTTCTCTTCTCCACGAATTTGATGATCTGTTCCAAGAGCCTATTGGGTTACCACCCTTGAGACACTGCGACCATCGCATATGTCTCTTGCGAGGAGCTGCACCTGTGGTGGTTAGACCTTACCGATATCCTCACATGCAAAAAGATGAAATTGAGAGGCAGTGCTCCCAGATGTTGCAGCAAGGTATCATCCGTCCTAGCCAA
Organism: Turnera subulata; assembly: GCA_028386065.3. NCBI lineage: Eukaryota > Viridiplantae > Streptophyta > Magnoliopsida > Malpighiales > Passifloraceae > Turnera > Turnera subulata. The sequence continues at coordinate 11,412 of JAKUCV010001294.1, read as the reverse complement.
TCACCATTCTCTTCCCCTGTCTTACTGGTTTCTAAACAGGATGGTACTTGGCGATTCTGTGTCGATTATCGAGAGCTTCCAAGACGGTCAAGGATAAGTTTCCCATTCCGGTGGTAGACGAATTGTTGGACGAAATCCATGGAGCCTGTTATTTCACTAAACTGGATTTGAAATCTGGTTATCATCAAGTTCGGATGTGCCCGGCTGATGTAGAAAAGACTGCCTTCCGAACTCACCATGGACATTTTGAATTTCTGGTGATGCCATTCGGCCTCACGAATGCCCCCTCAACCTTCCAAGCCTTGATGAATGAGGTATTCCAGCATGTCCTCCGCCAATTTGTATTGGTTTTTTTTGATGATATTTTAATTTACAGTACCACTTGGGAGGCCCATCTCAACCATGTCTGCCAAGTTTTTGAACTCCTACGGGCACATAAACTCTTCTTGAAACGTTCCAAGTGTGCCTTTGGTGAAACACAAGTGGCCTATCTTGGTCATATTATTTCTGCCGCAGGGGTAGCTGTTGACCCCAACAAAATTCAAGCCATTACTGAGTGGCCCCAGCCTCATACCATAACTGCCCTTCGCGGATTTCTTGGGCTGAC
>JAKUCV010001294.1:0-10532 GCA_028386065.3 Turnera subulata | reverse complement strand
AAACTATTTTGATATATATTCTGCAGTTCACTGGTTTTGCATGCTTCTGTAATCTTCCTGCAAGAAATATTACTCGACACCAGAACTAGTATAATATTATATTTTGAGATGGCTTTTCAACAATATACTTTGATTTATTTATAAGGCTAATCGACCTTGAATTCAAAACGAGAAATTGTCATGATGCTACGCTTTCGGGGTCTTATACCATTCAAAAGAGAATGAGGTCTTGCGGCTCTTTAAATGCAGTAGTTGGCAGCTAACAAAACGAGGATCAAGAAGTCCAGGATTCTCATAGTAAATGCAGTTGCCAATATTGAATCCTTGGCCACAAGCGAAAACTAAACATATCGATAAACGCCAATAACCTAAATTAGGAAATCTCAAAGTACATACCTTTCTTGATTTTTGGAGAATATAAATTCCGCGCAAAATATGTTCGGGTCAATCGTAGTGCTTTCTCTACACATAAACCCCACGAAAGAAACCCTAGCAGAAAGTAGCTAGAGACCTCCATGGCTCCTCGTCGTCCTCAAACCTCACCGCAATACAGCCGGTGGTCCGATCTTCCTAGCGAGCTCCTGGAGAAGATCGGGAGTTGCCTCCAAAACAGCTACATCGGCATCCTTCGGTTCCGGGCCGTTTGCAGCACTTGGCGGCGATATTCATCCACTCCTCTCCCTCCCAAGATCCAATCCCTCACCCTCCCTCCCATTGTCTACCTGAACAACTCTTATCAATATGTACTCAAAGAGTTGGCTGTTTATTCCGTCCAACCTGCTCATCTTCACAACACCACGCCGTTGCTTTTGAAACAATCCCTGGAATCGACTGATGATCCGGTGATGATCCTCAAACCGTTGAACTCTCCACTACTAGATGATAGGAAACATAGAGGATTGGTCTTTGACTTGCGGGACTTTAAAGTAAACGAGATGTGGTTTGATCATTGCCTTCTACCTAGAGGTCATGATGGCTCTAGAACTGTTAATCCACCTGAAGTTGAAGTTGCTGTTAGTTCAAGCCTTTGTAATATTGGTGACGATGAAGGGTTGACGGTGGTGGCCATTGTACCCAGGTTATCTTCTTCATTGGCTGTATGGAGGATGGGTGATAAAAGTTGGACTATTACACGTGATCGGCGTTTCCAGCTGTTTCATAGTGTTTCGTATTTCAATGACAAATTTTATGCTATGGATTCGAAAAGAAATATTGTAGTGATCGACTGCGACAAGGATACTGTTAATATAAGACAATTAGTTGCTCAGGGAAATTGCAACGAATGGAATCCGTATCAGATTTTAGTGGAATCTTTGGGGGATATATTTCTGGTGCAAAGAGAGTTCAGGAGACAGGATAATATTGAAAGATGCGTTGTTGAGAAGTTGGATGAGAAGGAGGGCAAATGGGTTAAGCCATCTAGGGATGATCTTCGGGCTTCACCCTCCCATTGAATGACATATGGAGACATTACCATGTTCTACTCAGACTTAATATAAGACTCTATGCAATGTTTGGCTTGTATTATTGACATGTTTTTCTTTCTCCGGATTGATTAGTAATTTTTTTTTATGCTAATCATGATTATTATAATTGCTTACAAGATATTACACGAGATTGATTAGTTGTTTGAAGCATTGGTTAATTTGCTTCTATTCGGCTTCACCCTCCCAATATTGAATGACATATATGGGGACAATATTGTATAGCATGTTCTACTCAGACTTTGTGGTTTTATTTATGACTGTTTGCAATTTTGTGATGGCTAATTTCCAAACTACTATATAACAAACATGAAAACTTAGCATAAAAAAAAAAAAGCATACATGAAAACTACTTGAAAAGAGTTTTGCACGCCACTTTTTGTCTCTGAAGCCGTTTCTGTTTTTGCATTAAGTTCCATAAAAGTAGCCTGGCTGGGGTACATCATCCATGTGTGGATTCGGGACAGCTTGGAGTATGTGGCAAGTTTTGTTACGATCTAGAATAGAGAGATTGCTATGTACTTTGGTCTACCTCTTGGTCAGAATATGCATCAAGCCAAAGCATGGAAACACATTTTTTTTATGGAAACCTGTTGTAGATGGAACTGAGAAAAACCTTGTGCCACCATAAGTTGTGTGAAGATATTGCTTGTGTTTTTCTTCTGTAGAAGTGAGCCAATGTTTTTTAACTTCTTATGGTATATACACATTACCAATCATTAAGAATTGGACCTGGGTCTTACCAAGGTCGAGTGTTAATCCAACAGACACATCAATAACCAAGTCATTTGTTTTTTTGTTTTGATAATCACGGCCATGCCCATCTTATAGCCAAGACAATTGTTGACTTATGGTTTCTCGAAGAATGAGATTTGGGGTTTTTTAGTATTTTAACTATTCAATTTGTACCAATACCAATTGTTACCTTAAAGTTTTTCTGAATTGTGTATCCTAAGTGTTTAATAGTATACGGGTCGAGTATCTCGGACAATTGTCCGAATAGGCATGTCATGTGTCAGCATGGGAATGGTGTCATTCGAAATTCCGCATAGCACCATGGCATGTTTGCCTGCGTAATTGTCTGGGGTACATGATTAGTACACTTTTAAACTCTTAGGGTACAGGATTGGTAAAAAAATATCGGGACACACAATTGATTTGAAGTGAATAGTTGAGGTACTAAAAAATCTCAAATCCCTTCAAAGAATCATGTTGTTCTATTCTTCACCAATTTTATATTCGTTTGTTCCATCATGCTTTGTCTAGAGGTGACGGAGGAAGCGAATTGGCAATTTGTTTTTAGAATGGGAATTACTTATATATTAAGCATTACTTATGGCAATTTGTTTTGATGAGAAAAGAGCACTTCAAAATGTCATTCATCAGGACTTGAAGTCTAGTTGATGCTTAAGGAATTTCAGCCCTTCTCCATTGGGACCAACACAAGTTGGTGGCTTTATAACTGTTTATCCACCTGTTGTTAGTTGAAGCCTTTCTAATGTTGACGATGAGGAGCTTACGGTGACGCCTGTGATACCCAATTATTTTGATTCATTGGCTGTGTGGAGGATAGGGAGAGGAAGGTTGGACTATTATCCTTGAGCAACGCTTCGTTGGATTCCTCTTTACAACTGCACTAGACATAATTGTGAAGCCTGAGTTTGGAACAACCGTCGCAATAGTGACACCAATTCCTGGGACGACAATCGCCGCCATAAAAAATTCCAATGCTGCTAGTTGGCAGCTAACAAAACAAGGATCATGAAGACCTGGAAAATCTTTGCCAATATTGGGTCGTGACTTGTGTGATGCTTAAGCGTAATAACCTTAATACGGAAATTTCAAAAACGATACCTTTGTTGATTTTAGACAATAAAAATTATGCCCAAAATATTTTCGGGTCAACCGTAATGGTTTCTCAACACATAAACCCTACGAAAGAAACCCTAGCTAGAAAGTAGCTAGAGACCTCCATGGCTCCTCGTCGTCCCAAACCACACCGCAACACAACCGGTGATCCGATCTTCCAAGCGAGCTCCTGGAGAAGATCGGGAGTTGCCTCCAAAACAACTATATCGACGCCTTAAATCATACTAATAATGTATATATATATATATATATATATATATATATATATATATATATATATATATATATATATATATACATTTTTTTTTTCAGAAGCACCATAACGTAAAATCTATATAGACATACTAAAAGAGAATGGTCGCTCGTCAAAGCTGAGTGATTTCTCTTTTTTATCCATAGTTTCTTCAAATATTGCCACAACAATGTCTGCCACAGTTAATTCAGAATGAATTAAGGTTATTTTGAATTAAATAATTAAATAACTTTGGGTGACACGTTTTTAACTCTAGGCTCGCCAAATCAACCCACTTTCCTGACTTTTAAATTTCCTCTTTCCTTCTCTCCATCGTTTCAGACGGTTTTTCTTCTCCCCTCTCCTGGTTTTGTTCTTCGCCGCATTGTCTGCACTAAAGCACAACAGCGAACTTTCCACAACAAACGACAAGACCTCACCTTCTTCTCTTTTGATGATATTTCTTCTTTGTTGTTGCTTGCACGCATTGTTTTGTTCAAATGCATGGTTGTGTGTTTCTTTATTTTGAATTTTTTTTCTTCAAATCCAGTTTTTCCATCACTGGTCTTATAATTGCATGCATCAATTTTTCTCCCTTACAGATATGTTTAGAACATGACTTCTGAGCTAAGGATTCAACTAGTCTGTTGGCTTACTGAACCAAATTGAAAGTGAAAAGTGTTAAATGTGTTAAAAAATTGGGTGTTTATACTGTGATAAAATCATAGTTGAGGATGATGAAGGAAAAAGCACAGGAGAGGAAGAAAAAAGCTGAGAAGGGGAACCGTGTATCTTATTCATTCACATAAAACCCAGTACAATATATAAAGAGGGGGTAGGTGTAATAGTTAACTAATGACATCCACGTTTTTTTTATAACACTCCCCCTTGGATGTCATTTTGCATTTGGTAGAATACGCTTAGGGAGAACAGCCTCATTAAAAATCTTACCAAGAAAAGTTCAGTGGGATAAAAAAATTGGTGAACGAAAAAAGAGTGCAGTGCGTATTCTACTCCCCCTCATTTTGGCCTCTTTTGATTTCTTGATGTCATCACATGCCAATCTTCTTTGTTAACCTTTGGTGACATTTGCAATGTAGATAGTATTATCTTCATAATTTATTGTTGGAGCATCTTCCTTGCCATCTTGCTTTTGTAGTCCTGATGATATAGCAATATCATGTGTAAAGTCGTAGCAGATGTCCGTTTGTGCTTTATGTGGATCAAATAATGGATCTGCACCTACAAAAACCATCCATATTCTCTTCAGGTTTACAGGGTTAACATAATATCACATCTGTTATACCCTGAAGGTAATAGTAAAGTTATATCTTGCCAATGGGTTCAAGTCATAAGCTTCAGGCTTCATTGCACTTTGACAGGGTACTCCAGGACCAACATAATTCTTTGATGAGATTTTTCATCTCAAATCCTTTCTTGAAATATAGCACGGCATTTAGAAGCTTCTTTAGGAGTTCCAATAATATTTAAACACAAAATAATAAAAATTACATATAGATATGGACAAACAACATAAGCAATAATAAATTCATGCATACTCAAAATGATTTAAATCATATAAAGATCTATTCAACTTAATTTTATATATTTCCAGGAATTAGTTGCTTCAAGCAACTTTGGGATGTTCTCGAGTTATCATTATAATGCCCAAATTCGCAACGGCATTCGAGTTAGAGACCAAATTAAAAACAATTAGAACAGAAGTGAACGTGGTTAAGATCATACCAGGTACGATCTATGAAGCTGGATTGATTAACTGCTTCCCGAAGATTGGATGCCGGTAAAGTGAAATAAAATAAAATCAGAGCCACGGGAAAGAGAAACTCTCCTTTTCTTCCCTATTTCTTCATTTTTCCCCCGATACCTTGATGGGGTTAATTTTGTCATTTTGAGTCCAAACAATATAAATTTGGAGTGCGAATATGAACGGGGGAGTGTGAATATGGATTCCCAGTTTAGTTTTATTTCAACCAAAATATTAATAGTCTTGCAATTAATATTTGCTTAATTTCATTCCAGTAACTATGTGTTAAATAATCTTAAAATTGTCTCCTAATTGTCTCCGTCTTAAAGTCAAACACGACTTAGTGGAGAGAATCCAGGAAACCATCACCAATTAAATTTTTATTCAGAAGAGAAAAATACAAACAATATTATTGAATGCATCATCGAAAAAAAGAACACGTGATAAATGAAAGTGGTTAACTATGTGTTAAATAATCTCAAATTATTTCCGTTTTAAAGTCAAACATGCCTTAGTGGAGAGTATGCAGGAAACCAACACTAATTAATTTTTTATTCAAAACAGAAAAATACATACAATATTATGGAATCCATTATCGAAAAAAGAACACGTGATAAATGAGAATGGTTAATTAAAATCAAAATAAAAGAGGGTAAAATAATCAAATCACTTCCAGCAAACCTTCCCTGTTTTAGTTATATAGATAATTGCATAAGCATTTTGTTATTAAAAAAACGTGGATGTCATTAGCTAACTATTACACCTACCCCCTCCCTATATATTGTACTGGGTTTCATGTGAATGAATAAGAAAAACGGTTCCCCTTCTCGGCTCTTTTCTTCCTCTCCTGTGCTTTTTCCTTCATCATCCTCAACTATGATTTTATCACAGTATAAACACCCAATTTTTAACACGTTATCAGCACGATTGTTTCTTCACGATTAAGGAACAAAACTAAACAGGAAAATAAACCCAGAAATCGAAAGAAAAATACAAAAAGAAAACCCGTGCACAGTGCGTCACCCTCAAGTTCTCCCTTGGGTTACTGTTCACGCCGAAGAGATCGGCCGCTGCTCGTTACACTGCCCACACCAGCCGCCTCCACGTCCCGTCGCCGATCGAATACCGTCTCCTCCGCCCGTCGCCACCACTTGACGCGCCGCCAAGAGGCGTCGACCCGACGGACGACCCGCGGATCCTTCTTCCTCCGCGTGCTTCAGCTTCCAGCGACACAGCGCCGGCTTTCTGCTGCTCCTCGTGTCGCCCCGTCGCCGCCGTGCTCGCGACCTCCTCCCTCGCATGCGTCGCGCTGCCGTCCTCATGATGGGTTGCGGGTTGTGTCGACCCGGGTTGCAGACCCGTTCTTTACGGGCGGGTCGTGACTGGTTTTTGAAGATGACCCGTCACTGTGACGGGTCTAACGCAAATAGCACGGGTCACGGGCTTGGCCTTTGGGCTTGAAATTTTTGGACCCGGGATGCCTTGGCCTGGGCCTTTGCACACAGTTTCTGTTATGGGCATGGGTTGTATTATTCAAGGCCCAGCCCGGAAAAACAAAATTTCTGGAAAATTTTTCATCAAAAATAAAATTTGGAAAAAAATATATTATTATAATTATTATTATCATAAAAATAATTTTGAAAACTATATTATCAAGATATTAAAATATTGGAATAATAACCGGGTATAAGTAAGGTAATCATTTCTATATCTTTTCAATACGCATCTATTTATTTGTTTTGTATTCAATATTGGCCGGCAAAGTAGCCTTGCTTCATTTATTGGCTAGCAATGCCGCCTTATCTCTTTGTTGGCCGGCTAAGCCGCCTTGTTTCATTTGTTGGCCGGCTAAGCCGCCTTTATTCAGTAAGCATATATTATATAGTATCTATTATTATTATGCTTATTTTTATGAATGGGCTACTAAAGGGGCCATTATATTTATTTTCTTGCTTTAATTTACGTTTTGATTGGGCTCGTACAAGGCCTATTGCATTTAATTTTTGTTTATTTGATTTTAATTGGGCTAATTAATAGAAAGCCCATGTTTATTTATTTTTATTTAAGTCTTTTATTTATTTAATTTTTTTGTATTATGTTAATATCACAGATATCCGAGGCCCTTAAAATTTTTGGAAGAAATTTATTATGGGCTTTAAATGTGGAAATGAATTTAAATGATAATAGTCTGGAAGACTAAATAAAGGAGTCTAGAAGACTCAATAAAAAAGACAATAAAGCAAACACTGGATGTCTTACTGCCAAAAGATCCTGCAGATCTTTGTGGAAATTTGAAGAGAGATATGACCATCAGAAGGTGGATATTGTATAATCATCAAGAAGGTGGATATTGTATGACCATCACAAAGATGGATACTGTTCTTATCCTGCTTGCCCTGAAGGTGCAAGTCAATATATATTGAATAATTTTATTTTATGTTCAGTTTTTATGTTTAGTTTTATTTAATTTTATTTTATTTACTTTACAGCATTTTATAATCGTTTCTAGAATAATGGGTCAGGCATTAGTCCTGAAGACAAATTCAAGTTGACATCCAAAGGGGAGAGTTATATGTGTGGATGTCTGTAACGCCCCGAATTTTCATAATTTGATTTTTTCGGAATTTTTCGAAATTTTTATTCCAATTTTACCCTTGAGGTATTTTCGAGTTTTAGTCGAGGAAATAAATTATTATGCCTTGGAAATATCAATTTTAAGTTGGTATTGTTCATGGTTCGGGTCCCGTGGAAAACGGATTCGAAATCGGGGTGAAACGCGGAGTTCAATATGGGTTCTATCGAAACTACGTCGTTTTGGAATTTTGAAAAAAAAAAAAAAAAAGCTGCAGGTCAACGGGGCGGGTTGACCGCGCCAAGCTAAACGACACGACGTCGTTTTGAGCTTGGTGGGTCAAAACCCTACCCGGCCACTTCCCCTCTTCTTTTCTTTTTCTTTTCTTCTTCTTTCTTATTTCTATTTCTCTTCTTCTCCAACCCGCCGCCTCCTCCTACCTTCCTTCTCTCTTTTTTCTTTTCTTTCTCTCTTCCCTCCCCCTTCTTTCTTCTCCTCTCGTTTTCTCTCCCTCTGTTACTCCTCTTTTTTCCAAACCTATCGTCTTGTCCTCTTCCTCGCGTGTTCACCTAGCCGCCACCACTTCCTCTCATCTTCTCCTCCCTACTTCGCCGTCGCCGTCGCGAGTTGCAGAGGTGGAAGAGTCGCCACCTCCGGTAAGCACCGCCGCCCTCTAATTTCCCCTCTTTTCTCTCGTTTTTCTTTTGGGGTTTCTTTGTGTTGATGGGTTTGTTTGATGATGTGTCGGTTGTGTGCTGTTGGATTGTGGCCGGGGTCGTGCGTGCGTGCGTCGTTGGGGTCGCCGGCGTGCTGCGGTTGTGTCGGTTTTCGGGTTGACGGTGTTGTGACGATTGTTGGTGGTGGTTTTGCGTGTTGGTTGCTGCCGGGGTGTTTCTGTGGGGGTGCGTCACTCTGTGTGTGTCGGCAGTGATTTGGAGCTCGGGTGTGTGTGTGTGCTGGTCACTGGCAGATTTGGTTTGGCAGCGAACTCCCGGGTAAGGACCATTTTATTTTCTTCTTTTGTAATTCGTGTAAGGGATCTGTATGGATAGTGTTGTGTATTTGTTTGAGGTGAAGTGAATATGTTGTTGATTGGTGGTTGTGGCAGTTTTGGGTGTTATCCGGCGAGGCTCGGGAATTTTCCGGCGAAGGCTCGGGAATTTTCCGGCGAAGGCTCCGGAATTTTTCCGGCGGAGACTCGGGTGTTATTTCCGGCAATTAACGGTATACTTTAATGTGTAATTTGTATTCATTAATGGCATGTACTATATTCGGAATTGGGTTATGTACTTAAATTGAGTTTAATGGAAACCGAGAGGGTGAGTGGTATGAGGCCGGTAATTACCGACACGGGTAGAACCTTAGGCCGGGAATCTTTGGACATCGCGTTAACCTTGGACTTAAGTAATGGGCTTTAAGCCCAATCCTATGCTTGGCTTAATAAGGACTTAAGGAAGTGGGCTTTAGGCCCGGAAATTGTAATTGGGCTTAGATTGGACTTTAGGCCGGGGATTCATAAATGACATAATGAGTGGCCCATAGGCACGGGAACTACTTATTGGACTTAGTTGGGCGAAAGCCGGTGAACCTTAAGTTTCGATACTTGGAGTTTTGGTGAGAGAAACATTAAGTCGGGTTTAGACCCGGGAATTTCGTATTGGCTAACTAGGGACGGGTTAAACTCAGTTGAGCATTATAGTTACATGCATGCACGTTTTTATTGTTATGGTTGTAATTTGTTGTGTGCCCCGGTATTCAGGCACGGGTAATACCTCGGGAGCTGGAGGATCTGTTTTTGGAAAAGCTCCACAGGACAACCGTCGTTGAGGTGACTTTATATGTCTTTTTATGTTTGTATGCATGAGCTCGTTGGATTGGTTTGTTTGAGTTGCATGCTTGTTTGCTAACATGCTGTAATCTGTATTGTGTGCCTAAGTGTATTATTTGCTTATGAGCTGGATGTTGGATTTGTTATGGATTATAACATGTGTGATTTTGGGTGTTTTGTGTGATGTGTTGTGGGTCGGTGACCCGGTGATCTGTTTAAGATGTTTTATCACACAACCCTGTTAAACTACAATCACTTGGCACACATGAACTCATAATTTGAGATTAAGAATAATGTACAGTAGAAGTTAGGATACTGTGTGCTGATGACCGGTTGGTTCGAGCGGGAAATGATACCCCTCGGGTTTCCATGCGGGATAGCATGTGGTATGCGGATTTGCATATGGGTCTGTGATGACCGGTTTCTACCTCTCTCCTTCTACCTCCCCCTTTCTACCTCTCTCTTTCTCTCTGTCTCTCTCTCTCTCTCTCTCTCTCTCTCTATGGATATGTTTGGGCTTCGTGCCCGGTTTATTTGGGCTTCGTGCCTGGTTGTCTCATGAGACGGGACCGAGCTCGACGCACATAGTAGGGGGCCCTGAATAATAAAGTATAATAAGAAAACTTAACACACAACAGATGAAGAATAATGAACAGTTTGCTTGATTGTGTTGGCATGTTAGTACTGATTGATGTGTGTTTGCATGCTTGTCTTGTTGCTCTTCTTTCTTGTCGGACTTGATCTGCACACTCTCATAATTAGATATATATTGCTCACTGAGT
>JAKUCV010001293.1:0-35164 GCA_028386065.3 Turnera subulata | reverse complement strand
AAATTCCGAAACCCGAAAAATACCAACTTAGTTCCGAAAAATTCACGGGAAAATCACGAGCGCGGGAAAAACCTCGGTTTCGAAAAACAACTCCCGATTTACCTTGAATTAATTACCCAAGATTATTTCAACGGTAAATCACAGTAAAACGACTTTTACAGTCCCGGTAAAAATCCAAATTTTTACCCGGGCTGTTACAGTATATATATTTTTTCCAATTAATAATAGTTTCCAAAACAAAACTTAATTATTTATCAAAGTAAATATATTTATATTTTCCTAAAAATACCAGAATTAAATTGAACATATTTTTCTCAAAGTAATTGTATAATTTTTTTTCCAAAATTATATATCAGATTATGAATAATAAATATATATATATATAAATATAGTTTTTTTAAAAAATAACTGGACTGGGCCAAGTCCAAGCCCAGCCCAAGGCAGAGCCCAGGAGCCCAAGCCCAAGCGCGCCCAGACCAGCCCAGGCCCGTTACTATTCCCAGCCCGGATGGCATCCGGGTCAGCCCGACCAAAGTCTCGACCCGATAGCAGAAACGGGTTGCTCACCTCGGGTTCGGCGATGGCGGCGCGAGGGAGGACAACGAGCTCACCAAAGGGAGCAGCGGATGCAGGCGACTCCCTGGGCGGTGGAAGCTCGGCGCGAGGCGGCGCAGTGGCTGAGCAGAGGCGCGGGTAGCTGGATCCGCGGGTCTGCAGCTCGGGTCGACGGCGCGTCACCGTACGTCAGACGGCGGAAGAGCTCGGGGCCGACGGGGGTGAGGTCGCGACGGCCCTGCGAGCACGGAGGTGGTGGCGGTGTAGCGTACAGCGGCGGCGAACGGCTCGACGTGTACAGTGGAGGGGCGCTCCGGGGGTGACGAACTGTTCACCTCCATTTTTTTCCTTTTTCTGAATTTTCTTAATTTCTATTTTCTGATTTTCTTTTCTTTTCTTTTCTTTTTTTTTCTTTTCTTTTTCTTTCTCTTTTTTTTTTGTGTTTCAAATTTTTTTCTTCCTTCCTTCCCTATTTTTTTCCGGCTCTTATATTTTTTTTCTATTCTATTTTTTTCTTCTTTTTCTTTTTCTCTCTTTTTTCTTTTCTCTCTTTTTCTCTCCTTTCTTTTTTTTTCTTCTTCTTCTCCTCCTCCGGCTGCCTCCTTCTTTTATAATGGAAAAATTACTATTTATCATGTGAACCAATAATAAAATTTCGTCTGCATTACGGGCGAATCCTGTCTGGACCAGAAAATAACTGATACCTCCTTAGTTATTTTCCGGTGTGATTTTCCGAGAAATTCCGAAACCCGAAAAATACCAACTTAGGCCCGAAAAATCCACGGGAAAATCACGAGCGCGGAAAAACCCTCGGTTTCGAAAAACGACTCCCGATTTACTTTGAATTAATTACCCAAGATTAATTCAACAGTAAATCACAGTAAAAAGACTTCTACAGTCCGGTAAAAATAAAAAATTTTACCCGGGCTGTTACATTGTAGAGTAAAATAGGGAGCAAAGAAAGTAGAGGGAAAGAAATTTGAGAGAAAGAATGAAGGAGAGGATGAGAAAATCATGTTAATTCTTTTTTGGGGAAACTTAGAAATGAATGGAACGAACGAGGAAAAAAATGATACCAAAATTAAAATGAAATGGTAAGAAAACAAATGCATCCTTTGTTACCAATAAAAATAATTATAAATAATAAAGACAAATGTAGAATTTTTAAAATTTTCTCTTTAAATTGGAGAGATTGAAATTCTTTCAAGCTTTCATTCTCTCCACCATTATTTCTCCTCCCAAACAAGAGATATTCGTTGACATATATATATGCATTCTCTTCTCTTTTTCTTTCTTCCTTCTCCATCGTTCCCAAATCTTTCCTCGATTTCCCATGAGGTCCTTTTTTCAAAAAAAAAAAAAACTAACATGTACTCCAAAATTTTAATTCTCTTATCCTATTTGGACCAAATGGGATATAGCTAAACGTTAAATAACTGGAATGCACATAACTCTTTTTTTTGGTTTCCAACTGGCATCCCGGGCCAGTCCACCTTTAGAAACATTAGAGGCACCTGACTAAATCCAGCTCGAGTCGAGTGACGCATTTAGGTAATGGTGGGTGAGTCTCCCAAATGAGATTTTCTGCGTACACGAGGACTCGAACCCGAGACCTCGCTTAAGCAGAACAAGTCGCTTACCACTTGAACCAACCTCAATGGGTGAAAGCACATAACTCTTGTTTGCTAGGAATTAAAGACTTCAACCACAATGAGTCGAGAGAAAAAAAAGGCTGCGACAAAGAAAGGCTTCTTTAACAATGTAACCAGATATGCCAATGCAAATCCCTGTAAGCTGTAATCCAGAATTGAGTATGTCCTGTTGAACTTGGTTGTGCCACACTTTATGTTGCCAGTTCCAGACTTTTCGAATTGTTATTTAATTATAAGGAGATTTGCATGTCTTAATTAGAAGAAGAGTATGAATGTGTCATTGTGTACATCTTGCGACGTCAATGAGGCGGCGGGTGGATCATGTTAGATCATTGAATCATAGACAAATATTGGACTAGCTAGGTACACCAAACACAGAATTATTTGAGGACATGTTACATGGATTGCCTTCTCGGACCAACATAACCTCCCAATATTGACATCGGTTGATTGATAGGGACAACATTTTTTTTTTGTCGAAAGGTTCATTGCATTTGGTACTGTATTGTATTTTATCAACGTAATATTTGTTAAAAATCACGACGATACCAGGAACAACTAGCTAGCTCCTTCTTCGTGGCTTCCATTGGAACTTTGGGCAATTCCAATTGTTGGCCTTTCTTGTATATGCAATCTTCAGTTGGAAGTTGTAGTTAGTTGAGGTTTAGTTAGTATTTCTATTAGGTTGAGAATTTGAACTTTACTGACCATCTTAATGAGTATATGTAATTTTCAATTTTAGTAGTTTGCCTTGATCATTGAGTAAGAGAGTCTCTCTTCAATTTAAACTTTTATCCAAAAAAAAAATCACTATATGACAATGACCATGAGAAAATTATACATATAGGACTCAACTTTTATTAACTATGTTTCATTTTTGTTTTATTTAATATTTTAGTTTGAAAATTAGAAATATTTTGTCTAATTTTGTATATAATGATTATTATCCTTAATGATTTAGTATTATATGATCTAACATTCTAATTTCAAATTCCAAATTTTAATTTTTTAAGATATAATAGGATTACCATCTCCAAATGCACCATGTGGTCGACTGGTAGTTGATGAGTAGGGGGTGGAGATAAATTAACTGGTTTGGGAATCCGGAAGGAAAACTATCGAAAAACCAAGATCTACTCTTAGGCAGAGTATGTAAGCAATAGCTTAACTCATTTTTATTTTTTTTTTTGAAAAGAAGAAGAAGAAGTATAGTCAATTGTGAAGTTTTTGTAGTTATCGATACATGGTGAGGTTACATTAATATCCTTGAGCCCGGGAACTGTGCTCCTTGATTTTTGGAGAAATGAGGATGATTTACAACCCAACTTTGATTGTCGATGTTGACGTGGTGAATCCTCCTTGACTTGCTTTGCTTTGTGGGGCACATCCTTGATCCTTCCTCCCACGGCAATTTATTTGCAATACTCGCAGAAATTTCCCGACAATCCAAACCTCAGATGCCTGCGTTTGGGGTTGGGAACAACATCAGCTAATTTACTCTCCTCCTCGTTCGGCCCCACCATGTGAACTGGCCCATTAACAATATGAGTCTTTATGGTTATTATTAAAATAAATATTAAGACCTACAAACATTTGTCAAAAGTTGGTTACTAATTATAGTTAGTTGAAATTTGATTGCCAAGCATCCCCATTGGCAGCAATTCTTACAAGGAAGGGTTTTGGACACGAGATAGGATATTGTTTATTCTTCTTTTTATATTTTTTCAATTATAGCCTAAGTTTTTTAGAAATTAATTATAGCTGATTGTTAAATAACTTTGATCTTTTTTTGATAATATTTTTTTTAGAAAAAGAGCATACTTCATTCATATAAATATGAAAATACATGGGTGAAGATCTATTCTTACAAAAGTATACGAAAAACCTATCTCAATCTATTACATGGAGATACATAACGAGGATTTACAAAAACACACTACTCTCGCGAGCATCATGTCCTGTATGGTCCGTGCAACAACCACCAAACCAACAGGCGAAGGTGAGGCATACCTGTGGGGTGAAATATCTTTTTGTTGGTAAATTTCTACGGTAGATAAAGAACAGTTCTGGACGTTGAATCTTCCTCCATGACTCTTGACTCCCATGATTTTATTTGAAACACCAAAAAACGGGTGAGAAAAACTCGTAACAGAAAGAAACAAAGCCAAAAAAATGAGACTAAACCTACAAAAAGTGAGAGTAAACCAACACACACTAAAACAGAATAAAAAAAACTAATTGAAAAAAATTTTGGTGGGGGCTCACCGCCAGAAAGAAAGTCGGTGGTAGCTCTAATTTGTAAATCTAGAATTTTCTGTAAAAGGAAAGGGACAAAGAGAGAGAGAAGTACCATATAAAGATTGTTAATGATAATAGTTTAGTTTTCACTCTATTTGTTAATAGTTTAGTTTTCACTCTATTTGTTAAACTCTAACATGCATAAAAGATGAAAATATAAATGTTTTTTTTAACGTCGTGGAAAGATAAACGTTAACAATTCATAAATAGCTTCCTCAAATCTTATCAAAATGACAAAAAAATTCTAACAAACTAGATGTTGGAATATAAGTGTGAGTGGTGAATCCCACATCAGAGAGAAAAGGCCAAGTAAATAACATATAAAGTGAAGTGGACCCATGTACCCAATACCTTGAGGTTTTAGGTTAAAGAGTGGTGTCCTGGTCACGCGTATGGAACTCACTTGGGCCTCGCGTATTGTCTCACAGGTTTTCGGGCGACTCCCGGTTCTCTACACGTGGTAGCGGAGCCGATGGTTTGGCTGGGACGGAATGGTTTGCGACATGGTGATGTTCCCGTGGCTGCTGCCCCCATGTGGAACGAAGAGCGTTTGGGCTCTTGGACCAAGCTCGGTTGGAGTTGTAAGGCGTGGCTCCTGATAAGAGTGGTTTCGGCAGGCGCATGCTTCTAAGTGGCTTTGCTTCCCCGGCCTAAGTGAAGTTATAAGTCGTGGCTCCCGATGGAATGAGCTCTTGGAGCATCGGCAGACGCGTGCTCCTGGAACGGGCTTGATGGTAGAGTGAGCTCTTGGTGATGTTGGGAAAAGTTTCCGAAATGTTTCCGTTGAAGGGGGAGTAGGCCCGATGATGTCCGATATGGAAGAGTCTCACACTTGAGGGGGAGATTGTTGGAATATAAGTGTGAGTGGTGAATCCCACATCGGAGAGAAAGAGGCCAAGTGAATAACATATAAAGTGAAGTGGACCCATGTACCCAATACCTTGAGGTTTTGGGTTACAGAGTGATGTCCTGGTCACGCGTATGGAACTCACTTGAGCCTCGCGTATTGTCTCTCCGGTTTTCGGGCGACTCCCGGTTCTCTACACTAGAATAGTTAATTATTAAAGTATAATATTATCCTTGAAACTTTACTTAATAGCTTAAAAACTTGGGTTAAGTTGGTCTGCTGACTATGGTCCAACTTTTTTTAATAAAGTGAGATCACAGAGAGGTAAAGTTCTTTATTTGAATGCAATCTTCATCGACTAGCATAAAAATAAAGCCTAAAAAATAATATTATGACATAGTAACAACCCTTTGGGTTTGAATTCCCGGAAACAAAGAGGTCTTTGGTTTAATACCAACTTAAGATTTAGGAGGTTTGCAGGAGATATAAGTTCATAAAACAAAATTAAAAAGTTTTAAAGTTATTGAGTGGAGTTTGGAAACAATAGTATTCTTAGAGAAAATAAATGAAATAATCATCTTATTCTCGTGCAAGGGTTATGTTCATAGGGGAATGAAATTTTGAAAGGGAAGACACATTTACAGTTCATTTCCCAGTTGTTCTTACTACGGCACTTTCCAGAATATACGAAAACCAGACACAGAGTTTCCTTTTTATATTATGCACATGGTGCCAAAAAGCAGAATAGTAGAAAAGTTTTTTTTTTTTTGGTAAATGAAGGATATTATAAATTTAGTTCACAAAGTCACGGGGGACAGTAATTTCTTATTTAGGGGATTAAAAAAGGAAGGTGGCCTAATCTCATCAAGACATGAGCACATAGGAATTAGGATAGGAGAATTCTCTTATGAAGAAGAGGGGGACAACTTGCAGCTCCAGTGTTCCACCATTTCGGCGAGTAGGGGGACCACTTCCCCGCCCAACTGATGGTGGCTGGCGGCATTGGCACGCGCAAACGGTTTGCACACGGAAAAGTCTTTGCACGCTTTCTTTTTTTTTTTTTAATCTTTTTTCCCATCCCTTGAGCTTTGTTATACTAATCCGGATTTGATTGGATTGTGTACCTAATTATGGTGGATAAATTTCTTAACTAAAGTTTTTTTTTGTTATAATATATAGATAAGGTTCTACTGTCATCTTTGTTTTTTTTATTTTTAATAAAGTATACAAAATTGGATATATAGACTACTTTTTTGTAATTAAAAGAAAAAAAGTACTTTTTTAATTTTATCAAAAAGAAAAAATTCAATATATTAATAAAAACAAAAGGAATATGAATTTGGCACAAAGAACAAATCCATCGATGGGCGCAACTAGGCAAAAGCTGATCCACCACCACGGTAGCCGAAACTTATACTACTATTCCCTCCATTCCACAAACGTTTAAGGAATCAGAATAAGAAATACATTTAATGTTGAAATTTATTTTACATGTAGACTAAAATACCCTTTAAAAAAAATTGAGACATTTTAGGAATTGATGAGTTTATAAAGAATACTAACTTAAATAAAGGGTAAAAAAAGAAAAAAATACATTTATTACACTTACAACAACCAAATACGACATGTATTTTGGAATAAATCTAATTGACTAAAACATGAGTAATTGTAGAATGGAGGGAGTAATATTTAGACCAAAAACGGTAGCATTCGCAGCATACCACAGCTTTTTAACCTTTGTCGGTTCTTCCGTCACTTCACCCTCGGACCATGACATGTCCACGTAAGTGCTTGCGTCGATGTAATTAGAAGACAGAGGCACACCATGATTTTCATTTCCTCCTCCTTGTCCTTTTCTTTTTTCAGCTAAGCAATAACTAGCAGCTGCTCTCTTGCAAAAATGTTGACAGGAGAGAAAAGGAAAAAGAAGATAACTGTTACTGATGATGCACTTCTTTTTTGTTCTTTTTTGGGACTCCATTGCTACCAAGAGTGTTCTTTGCCGATCGCCAAACCATTACCAACAACACAACAAAACAATTTTCATAGGACTGCCTCGCAGGCGCACTAGTGCCAAACCAGAGAAGTGTGACCAAGTATCATATGATATCTACTACTCTTTTTTATTGAATTTTATGGAAGTTAAGACTCCAGTTACCTTTACATACAGACCAGTACTGCTTGCATGACATTCTCAAATAAGAGAACTGCTACAATGATTTCCCCTTCTGAATTAAGTATAGACCAATTTCGTGGTAACCACTTTAATTCAATTAATTAATTTAATATACAAGAACCTAAGCCTAATTGTACCCAAAAGTTAACCTGCCATCCACGACACTTCCATCATGCCTGTCATGTACACTGGAATCATCTTCGTAGATAGGGGTAGGGGCCAAATCATGAGACGGATTTGCTGCGCTGGCATCATCTTCATCATATTCAGATGCAGAGCTAGCATCTGTATCCCTTTCTGGACACTCGAGCTGAACACATTCAGGTACTTCACTGTTATAATTTTCAAACTCAGGGTTCCTATTTGAGAGTCCCAAATCTTCTTTCTTTACAACGTTAAGCATGAACCCATTATTAATCCTCTCCGGCTGCAAAAGATCACCTTCATTCACCACAATGCTAGACCCATTCATGTGCGTCCTGTTGGCAAAGTCTCTATGGTCAAATTCACTATCAGAAGTTCTGTCTGGTGTTCTTACCCTTGGGCTCTGATTGTATGACTCTCTCCCTCCCATCCGTGGACTTGGCGAATTAGGATGCGTAATTGAACCTTTGTTCAGTTCAACATCAATATCCAGATTCTGGACAAAATCAATGAACTTATTTGCAGAGGTAGTCCTCATCAATGGCCCTCCAGATCTTGTCCATGAATTCAATTCTTCAGACTCGCTATCACTTCCATCATGTGTGTTACGCTGGGACCGCAAGTTTCTTGCAGCAGCAGTTCCTCCAGATCCACCAGCTCCTTGATGGAATGTGGAAGCCGCATCAGTAAGGAAGTCTTCTTCAAGTGAACCTGTTGAGTTCTCTCGAGCAATGCAGTTCCAAGACGGGATTCTTTTTGAAGCATTGAATCTCATTGTGCCACTGACTGTACTGGCTTGGCCATGAGAAGCTGCAGCGGCTCTCTCAGCACTCCTTTTGAGTCTGCGCATGTGGTTGAGGATTGCAACACATTCATCCAGCGCAAGCTCAATGCCACAGTTAGCTTTTATGGCGGACAGCTTCTCCCATGTGCACCTCCTTCCTTGGTTGGCAGCTTTCTGAAGCTCCACATGAGTTGGATTTTGTATAATTTTTGAGTACTACATGGAACATAGCAATTGAAGTTGAAATAGTCAGAATGGAAAGAACTGTCTGTTGAGAGAAGAAACAAAAAAAGGGCCGAACAAAAAAGATCCAGAATGGAAAGAACTGTCTGTTGAGAGAAGAAACAAAAAAAGGGCCGAACAAAAAAGATCCTCAACTATGTACATTGACTTAGTTCTGGACATATTTTTTTAGGATTAGTCCAGCTTGCCGGCCTGTGTTTATTTCAACTGTTTAATTCTAACCCTGTATTCTAAGGTTAGTCAATCGGCCATTGTTTTCCTAAATGGCTATCTCAGTCCTATCATCATCACAAGATCGAGCCAATTTTTTCTCCTCATGTTCATTTTTCCCACGTAATTTTCAGATGTGTCATGGATTTTCCAATGTAAGATAAGAGGAGGTCTACAGGAAAAATAAATTTCTCTGACTACTGCAAAAATTTTAGTTTACTTAATTTGAAATGAGGTTAACATTGAACATAATGAAGGAAGGCAACCCTTAACTGATTCTTTTCTTTAATAGGAGCATAGAGTTCCTTTTTTTCTTTTTGGGGATGAAAGTGGAACTCAGCCCTTACATATTTTAGCATTGGAAAAATTGATGCATAAAAGGACTACATGAGAAGAAAACCGAAGCTAGCTAGTGCATCCTCTATGCATGATAAAAAGGAAAAGGACTACCTTCCAGAAGCAGGAGCTAAAATGAAGTGATTAAACCTGATTAAACCTAAGACAACTAAATACATGATTAAACCTGTTGCCAAACTAGGTTCAAAATCTTGGTCTTGCACATACCTGAGCAAGTGTAGCAGGCATAACAACAGTGACATCTCCCTCCCAGTCTTGAGCAAAAAGCTGAGCAATTCCCCCTAGTGGGAAACCAAGTTCCAGTACTTGATTGCATCTATGTTTCACCTCCATCTCAGTTAGATGTGCAAGCTACAAAGTTAAATACTAAAATGAATTACTCTCATTTCACATAATAGTAAAAAGTTACTCTCATTTGACATTAGTATCAAACAAATTACTCTCGTTTCACATAATGGTAAAAGAGGAAAAGGCAAGCAAATGAAATAAATGAGAACCGATCACAACGCAATGCCAACATCAATTCAAAATCACAACCATTCTTGAGCACAAATGAAAAGGAGAAATAAAAGACATTGGTAGATCATTCCTAACACCGACAGGCAGTTGATGCCGTATCTGTTTGAGAAGCCAGACAATAGCTTACAAGAAGCCTATAAAACAAATATTTTACTAACTTTTCTGTCAATTAAAATCTGAAGTTCCATAAACTTGCAGATGCACACGGGCTTAATCCACCATCCACCAACATTTGGTTTACTCTCGTATGACCTAAACTACCAATAATGAACACTAAAACAGAGGGTGCTGGTTAGACACATACATTTTTCCAACGAGAGCTAAGATCTCCACCACCAAAAAGCCGATTGGCTCATCCAAATAAATAAATCCCTTTCCCTGTTGATTCGGTCCCTAACATCACCAATTATAGATTTATGGAGAAGTAGAAAAGAAAGACTAGCTAGATTTTCCATATCTTTAATAAAACAATTATATGAACAGTTTCTAAGTGTCATGTATTCTCCCATTTTGAGTCCTGGGCCCTAATGATCTGTGGCTTCTCTTGGTTGACAAACGAGTTAACACACATTTATTCCCTGCTATGATTAAGAACATCTTCAAACGACATTATGTATTCACATGCACAATGTAGAAAATGGCAGAATTGCTGACAAATGGGGGAAAGAATTTGTTTCAGCAAAAATGAAAAATTGATGCAATATGTTGCATACCTTAGCTGCAAAATTGCCGCCATAAGCCCTCACGAAGTCCTTCAATCTCAATAATGGAGCAATATGAGGATTTGCTTGGCTCACAATAAAGTGATTGACATTGAATAATTCCTTCAACTGCATCATTGGTAAATCAATCTCTAGACTACCATCCCGCCAGCGTCGCACAGATGTGTCTGATCCCTCCTCAGGACCCAAATTAAAAGGCGGATGGTATGGGACAATTTCTCCACTCCTGTCCTTGGCCATTAATTCCTGAGCCTCAAAAAGGCCAGGAAAGGCACAAGAAGCAGTAACTGCACTCCATATAACAACATGAGGTGAAGTCAAATAATTAAGACATCTAGGAGGCTCGTGCTTCCTTGGGGAGCACACTGTAATCCCAAGAACTCTACCAGTCATGTCATAAGCCTCTTGAAAAGTGAGATTACTTGTCAGATGCCTTAGCATCCACTGTAACTGCCGAATCTCATGAACAGCTCCTTGTCTCATGACCCTCTTTACTACAGTAAAAACCCCACCCAACTGATCAAAAAACTGCAGCGAGTGCCAAGAATCCTCGAAAAAACTTTGCAATTCTGGCCATGATCTTGTTGCCACAATGGAACACATAATGGATCCCACGCTAGAACCAGCAATTATACGGGGTAGAAGCTTATGCTCCACCAATGTTTTAACCACACCAACATGATAGGCTCCAAGGGAAGCACCTCCGCTCAAAAGCAACGCTGTTCTCCCAAAGGCATGCCTGGTTTCATGCACAAAGGCGAGCTTCTCCTCCAATGCAAGCTCCTCTGAATCAGAGTCACAAACCATTCTGAGCTGAGTTGATACCTCATCGATGTACTCCTTTATGAGCTTGGGTACTTGAAGCCTGCCCTTGTGAAGCTCAGGGTTACACATGTTACCAAGATTTCTTATAAGGTCCGCTCTCATGCAGAACATAATATCTCGAAGACATCCGTCTTGGCGGCGGTGGCGGAGCTCTTGAAGCTTATTTCGCACTAGTTCCTCGTCATAAAGATCCGATTCATTCATCTTAGGAGTCTCTCTATCGAGCATCTTTGCGGCATGAGCCCATTCCTCATAAGTCAATGCAGTTCTCATCATATTCCTCCAGAATTTCCTGCGATAAGCCATCTCTGCCCTCACCTTAACATTGGTGTATCGTTTCAATAGAAAAGCAATTATGGTCACCATGGCCAATATACCTTGCGGATTTCTAGGATGCAACCATGATAACATGGGACCTAACAAGTCACCAAAACTTCTAATCCATTTCAATAGGAGGTGATACAATTGATGCCTGAAATGTGAGAATGACTTGCACAACAGTATCCTAAAAGCAATGGTCCTCCCAATGATCGAAGAAGGCCCAATTGAGAAAGGATCAACATATGCCTCATTACTTATATCCATCCGTCGAGCTTGGATGCCAATATAAAAAGCTCAAATTCCTAGAATTCAGACAATAGAGTTCATTCTAGTCAATTAATGAACATAAAATACAATTCTTTGATATAAACGAAGAGCTGATTAAGAACTCATCTACGATAAAGCTGCTCGAGAATAATGATGCAAAATGCATGACAATCAAACTAAGATGACATAATTCTGGTCAAAAGAGCACAAATATGGACTAAAGAAGCAATTTTTCTGGGTTGGAACAAAGATCATAAGAAACAGAGTAATAAGAGAAGTAAAAACAAAGCCTACCTTATGCGTTCCTGGACTGGAAGCTCCAATATATAAATTAAGCTACCAAGCAGCTCCTAAACGCCCCAAGCGAGGATCACAATTTGGACAGTAACAAAGGTGTCCAAGAATCAAAATCCAAGGTTTAAAGGGAAAAAAAAAAAAAAAAGAACCCAACAAGGGAAAAAGAATAAGGAACAAATTCCAATCAATAGTAAGAGGAGATGGGATGCAGAAAAGGAGGAAAACCCACGAGAGAAGAGTAACAATAATGTCTGTCTAAAGGTGCAGACTTTACAAAGAAGGGAATTGGGTTGATGATGAAAGTGAAACTAAAATATATACACGGGACGGGGAGTTTATAATAAATACTAGTTGATAGAGGATGACGGTGACATTGGGAGGTGTGAAGAGTGAAGGAATAGGCACGTTATAAAGAAGGGGATAGATAGATAGATGGATGGGATGGGATGCGATGGGATGGATAGAAATTTGGGGGATGGATTAATGCTGCGTCTACGCAAGCAAAAGCCCTTTCAGATTTTGGATCTTGCAGATGTATGTGGCAGACACACGAGCCATCCTCGTCATCGCCATCACCCCCCTTCCTTTCAACACCTTACCATATTTATTATATAATAAAATCATTATAATAATAAAAATGATTTGGATAGGATCACAGGATGTGATGGGATGGTGACACGTAAGCGGAAAGAAAAAAAAAACAAAGTTAGTTTATGTTTATATATTATAATAATAATATTGCTTACTGAATAAACAGCGAAAAGTAGTAGTAAAATAAACCATCCCAACACACAAACAGGAACTTAAAATTCAACTTTCTTCTTCTAGGTGTTTGGGTTCTGGTAGTTCTGTTTTGCCTCATGATGATGGGGGCTGCTCACCTCCAGTTGAAAAGCCTCCATTTGCCTCCAGTGTGTGGATGAGATTTGTCCAGCACATATAAAATCAATCTAAGGGTTCATATTACATTTCATTTAAAGTTAGTTAAATTACTTTTTTTTCCTCCTTATTTTGTGATCTTTAATATTTTTGGTCGGAATAAAAAAAAAATAAATCCTTTCCTTCATCTTTGAGTTTCATGGCTATCCCACAACAAACAAAATGAACTGTGAAGTGGGGGAAATCTACGGCTCTGATCTTAATTCCAGAATCGGAGGAGCAGTCCTGAAACTGCAACAGCGGCGACTCTTGGTCTCCTCCTCCGGCCATGGCCTCCTTTGATCTGAAGGCCTTGAAGCTAAGGAGGATGGAGTTTATTAATTAGTATTATTGCTAGCAGTAAAATACTGATAATTGGTTTCTTCTTCTTAGGTGGTAGTTGGGGGTGCGAAGATTGAAAACTAGTTTTTTTTTAAAATAAAAGATAATATTCGTGGGATAGCCATGAAACTCAAAGATAAAGGAAGGGATTTATTTTTTTTAATTCCGACCAAAAATATTAAAGATCAAAAAATAAGGAGGAAAAAAAAGTAATTTAACTAACTTTAAATGAAATGTAATATGAACCCTTAGATTGATTTTATATGTGCTGGACAAATCTCATCCATACACACTGGAGGCAAATGGAGGCTTTTAAACTGGAGGTGAGCAGCCCCGCATGATGATGTTGTCTTTGTTTGACTTGTTCTGGATGACTTTCCTTCATCTGTTGTGTATTCGGAAGAACTCATTTTTTTTTTTGTTTTATATGTGATAGTTAGAACTCAAATTGGAGACCTTCAATCTTAAAAATAATCAGTGTCACTTGAATTACTAATAATCAGTATCACTTGAATTACTTGAATAACGCTCGATAAATATAGGTTTTATAAGCGGCTCTTTATTTTTATTAATTTTTTTATTTACATGCTACTATTGGAACATCTCAGTACTACATATTGATATTTTTATTTCTATTACTTGAAATTGCTGCATAATAAAGATTTTTTTTTTCTCGATCAGGGAATAAGTCGCTGATGCAAGCCAACATCATTCGTAGTGACTAGTGACATCCCCATTTGAGTTTTATTCAAAAGATAATGGATTCAATCACAACTAATTTCAAAGGGGTAAAAAAAAAAATGGTAAATGATGCAATCACCAAAACGGCAATACCCATATGGGTATTTAAAGAAACTAGTACACATCCCGTATAATACACGGGCCTGGAATTTGGGTTTGGTTTGATTGTAATTATATTTTTTTGTACTATATAGTATTATTTATTTTTAAAATAATTAATTAAAAAATAGTAAAACTTAGCATATTAAAAATAGCACAGAATATTGATATTTTTTTGCAAAAATTTAAACATAATTTAATTAGTTACATAAAATAATATAGGAAAAATAATGATGAAAATGTATAAAAAAATACAATCAATATAAATAGAAAAAATTACACCCCTTGAATGATTGCCGAGAAGATGTAATCCACACTTGTGCAGTAGGAAAACTTACAAATAAATATATTTTTTTATAGAAAATGAATTGTGAAAAAATAATATTACAAAGAGAAAATGTATTTAAATAGAAAAAGTTGATGACCTAAAAACAAACATGTTAGAAGCTATTCAAATCATCTTATCAGTTTTTATAAAAAAAAAATTAAAATAATAATACAAAGAAGATGATCTTATCAACATCTTATCATTGTTTTTAAAAAAATATAAAAAATAAAATAATTATAAAATAATAACTAAGATAATTATAAATGCAACACATGTCTTGTTTATATGCTTTTCAATTGCCAGGTGTACACTCTCATGAGAAATGTCTCTGCTATATATATATATATTAGATTCTTACCAAAAAAAATCTTATAAACGTATATGGAATGGTATTGGATATTATATTGAAAAAGATGTAATTATAAGCTTATGTGGCATGGCCCCAATTGAAAGTGATGTAGTAATTCAAATTTCAAGATAAGGGTCTATATTTCTCCACAAAAAGAGGAGATAAATGCTACCCTACAATCGTGCACACTGGCGGTGAAACGCCCCTACCAACAATTACCCGTCAAACAGTATTCACCATAAAACAGTGCCGACACGTGGCACAAACAGTATATATAACAATAATCCGGCCCAACGGCCCAATAACAAACACGTCACCCGAACTCAGGGACATCAACACATAAATCCGGCCCATCGGCCCAATATCAAAACACGTCATCCGAACCCGAGGACCCAAAATATAGCACACCGGAAGCAATTTTATCATTCTCAATAATAGTATGAAACCATGCAATGCAACTTATGGATCCAAGTCCTGCCCGAGGTAACGTCACAGCCGCCAGAATGCATCGTACCTGAATCACAAATAACTCAACCTACGGGATGAAACCCCGCAGGCGAAAGGTGAGTCCGAAACGCTCACCGGTGCATTTAAGCACAATCATGGATAAACAGAGATATGAAGGCAACCATAATACTTCAAAGAAGAAATACAACAATACTTCAAAGAAGAAATACTGGCAACATCAGCCACAACGTACCAAACCAAAGACTCGACCCAAACGTACTCAAGACTTAATTATTATTCCAATTTTATCTTCCGGGCCCCGTCACGGATAAGCTAGGGTCGTACCAGCTGTTCTTGGTGCCAGATCAAAAAGAACCTGGGATCAACATCCCAATAACAAATCTCAGGGATCAACATCCCAATAACAGTCTCAGGGATCAACATCCCAATCAAACCGGCATCAACATGTCCATCACAAGTAACCCAGATCATGGCCACCACAAAACAGTCTCAAACCATCCGGTCGTACCTCTACTTACCATGTGACAATTAAGTCATATCCATTCCAAAACCAAATCACAGGAATCGACATCCCAAACCCAAAATCAGAAGACACGACTCACTCATTAACTTTTCTAATTTTAATATCCGGGCCCCGTCACTAGACAAGCTAGGGCCGTACCAGGTTATCAACTAATTCCGGATGCCAGGCCAAAACATAACCCGGGATCAACAAACCAATCCGGGATCAGCATCCCAATATCCAAATCAAACTGGGATCAACATCCCCAATAACCAAACCAAACTGGCCATGACACCACAAAACTAGCCTCTAACCATCTAGTTGTACCACTACTTCCCGCGTGACAATAAAATCATCATCTTAAAACAACATCCAATTTCCATTTTCTTTTTCCCAATCATCCATATCACAGTTTATTCCAATTACCCAATCACAACACAGTCTATCGACAACAATCACAATATCCATAACAGTCAAACAATTATCCAACTTCCTATTAACTCAAGTTATACAACAGACCAATCCATCAACAGTTTCATAACACCAATTAATCACAATCCAACATCAATCACAACACAGTATCCAAGGAACCAATAACAGTCAACACAGGAGTACAATCAAGCAAATCAACATCATAACAACAACAACAACAATATCCATAGCAGCCAAATAACCAACACAATTCCATATCATCAAATAACCAACAACAATATATATTTCAGCACACAACTGTTCAATCAACAACAAAGCACATCCAAGTATCAAGAACACACAACATTATTATTGGCAACATATCAAGGGTTATCCATCCTCACCTTAGCCAATTATCAGTTATGGAATCCTCAACAGGTTCCAAAGCCAGTTCCTCGGAATACTGCTCATACCAGCTCCCATATAATAAATAACAAATGCACACATAAGATGCACATAATTGGTATGCCATGACATGCTAGAAACTGTAAATTAAACATCATCCCCCTCGGTTATACGTCTCGATTATATTTCATAAAATTATCTTTATTCAATTTTAAATCCTTTCCCGAAAATAATATATCATAGGTATATCCGAATATTACTTTGGTATTTAATACTTAGATAATGCCCTTTCCAAAATTACTTTCTCAAAATAATTATTCTTTCTTTAAAATATATTTTTTTCCCATAATATATCATATATCATATAATTTCAGAAAATTACTTCCAAAATTATTATTATTATTTTCCATTTTATTCCCTTTTCCAGAATATAAATTTATCCTCTTTTCTTTTTTTTTTTAAATCGAACTGGGCCTAGCAGTTCAAGCCCAACCCACTACATAGACCCAACCCAGCCCCAAACAGGAGCTTAGGTACAGGCCCATGCAGCTGGCCCAGCGACACACTAGCCCAGGTCCAAAACCCAGACGCGGGTCAACCCAACCCACATCCACATCATCCGGGTCGACCCACCCGAAAGAATGGGTTGCTCACAACCCGTCGCGAGGAGAAGGCGTGGTCGGCTCGACGAGACTGAAGGCGGGTGAGGGACGCGTCGGGAGGAGGAGGCGTCGTCGTTGGTGGCCTCAGGTGGACACGGTAGTGCAACAGCGACGATCCAAGGAAGATAACCGTCGGGTTCACAGCTGCCGGCGGGATCGGGCGGCGATGGTCGCGTTCGAACGGCGACAGCGAGAGGGAGGCGACGGTGTGGGTGGTGACACGTGCGGCGGCCAGGGTCACTTCCTCGTGAACAGTAACGAGGAGGAGAGGAGGGTGACGAGGTGACGTGGCAGTCACTGGTTGGGTGTTTGGTGTGTGTTGAGGTTTCTGTTTTTCTTCTTTCTTTTTTTTTTCTTCTGGTTTGTAGTGAAGGAAGGTGGTTTGGCAGAGATTTTGCAGGTAGGCAAAGATTAGAAAGACTGGCTGTGTGTGTATGCAGAAGAAAGGATGGTGGTGATGGTGTGCACTGGGAAGGCAGGAAACATGGGTAAAAGACATGCAGTGTATGGTACTGGTAAGGCACTGGTTACACAGGGAAAACAAGGTACGGACGACACAGGAAGAAAAAAGAAAAGGCTCCGCCTGCATTATTGCCTCAATAATGCAGGCGTGTCCAAACCAGACCACAAAATAACTACAAACCCCCTTAGTTATTTTCCGGTGTGATTTTTCTGAGGATTTTGGGACCCGAAAAATACCAACTTTGGTCCATAAAATCCACGAAAAAATCACGAGCGCGGGAAAACCCTCGATTTCGAAAAAACGACACCCGATTTACCTTGAATTAATTACCTAAGATTAAATTCAAAGATAAATCGCTGTAAAAAAACTTTTACAGCTTCAGTAAAAATACCAAATTTTTACCCGGACTGTTACGGGCGGTGCTACTTGAGCTAAATGAACTGCAATTCATTGATTATTGAACTGTTATATATATGATTATAATGTATACCACAATTACGACCTATTTTAATTGGACATATATATGACATATACTACCATGATTATATTTGATGTTTGCTGCCAATTCTACGCATGTAGTGGTTCAGTGGATAGACAATGATTCATTTATGTTATGTCAAGTAATGACGAGCTCTAACTTATACAATTTATACCAAAAAAAAAAAATAAAAAAACGGAAAAAAACTTATACAATTTATTCGGAAGTTTTTTTTCTTTGTCCATCGAGTATTCAGAATTTTGCACTAATTAATTCGGATACGCTCTAGATCGTCACATATGACCGGTGACACCAATTTTTTCCCCCCTTTGTTTTTGGGTACATATATATACACCAATTTTTTCTTTTAAGTACAAGAGTTTATGTCTTATAAAGTCTGTGTCTAGTATTATTAGTAAAATAGAACATTTTTGAGTCAAATTTTTTATTTATTTGCTCGCCGAAATCTCCCAAACAAGTTTGTTATTCTAAGAACAAAAGGAAAAGTAACTAACTAATTGAATAGGGTTTTCTCTTTTCTCTCATTCTCTTAGAGAAAAATCCTAGATCTACAACTTGGGGCTGCCGCTGACTTTCTTCCGGCGGTGAGCCCCCACCAAAATTTCTTTCAAATAGCTTGTTTTTGTTTTTGTTTTTTAGTTTCGTTGGTTTACTCCCACTTTTGTGGGTTTTGTCTCACTTTTTGTGAGTTGTTTTCTCTCCTTCTGGAGTTTTCTCACCTTTTTTTGGTGTTTCCAATAAGACTATGGGAGCCAAAGTTCATGGAGGAAGATTCGATTTGAAGAACGATTCTCTATCTGCTACAGAAATTTACCAACAAAGGGATATTTTCCCCCATAGGTATGTCTCAAATTTACCTGTTGGCATGGTGGTTGCTGCACGGACCATACTGGATCTGGATCTGATGCTCGCGAGAGTAGAGTCGCGAGTGGTGTGTCTTTGTAGATCCTCTATTGAAGGAGATAAATCACGTTGTGTATTTTTATGTAGAAGAAAGTAAGTTTGTTATTCAATTCTGCGAACAAAAGGGGAGAGAAATAAATCCAGTTCCAGATGATTCATTCCTCTTGATTCTTTACTCCATGAAGGCTACAGAGAGCTCCCACTTTTACGAAGCAAAATTTTTCTGTTGCTGAGACTTGTTGGTGTTTAACTGTTGGTTAAGGTTGCTAATTTCATCTGTTTTCACTCCAATTGGTTGAAAAGAACAAGGAAATTGTGGAGGGGATCAAGTTTTAGTAACAGGATTCCTAAAAATTTACATGAACATGAAGAACAGCTTTGAAGTACAATACAACTATCTATATGAATCTGTTGAAAAAAACACCCCAAAGGTTTCTAACTGATTTAATCACTTAGTCATACAATTTGGAAAGAAGTTTAGAAAAATTCCTCATGTAATCCTTATAAGTTAAGTATTGTTTTTCAATATTATTTTTATTTTTAAATTCATATTTATATCCCTTGATTACTTAGATTAAGTTTAGATGTATAGGAAAAACAAATTTTCAACTAAGCATTATCAATTTTTTAATTTTATATAAATACTTTTTCGTGACTTACATAAATAAATCAGCATCAGACAACATATTCACCTTTGGTTCACCTTGATTACAAAATAATCAAATGCTTTGAGAAAATAATAAAATAGATTAGGGTTACTTTTAAGGTAATAATAAAATGAGATGAAATTATACAATCTAAAATTTAAAAGAAAAACAAAATAATCTAAAAGTTAATTTTTTTTTGGTCGTAAGGATGGCTCAAGGCCTATTATTGTAATGACGAAACAGGAACATAACTGTAACAGCCCGGGTAAAATTTGGATTTTTACCGGGACTGTTAAAGTCGTTATACAGTGATTTACCGAATGAATTAATCTTGAGTAATTAATTCAAGGTAAACCGGGAGTCGTTTTTCGAAACCGAGAGTTTTCCCGCGCTCGGGAGTATCTTTCTAACTAACCGAGCCTCGGTTATCAGTTCCGAGACTTGGACGATGCTCAGGAGAACTAATCGGATTTTCCGAGCCCAAGTCATATTTTTGGACTCGGGACGGAAAATTACGACTATGCCCGTCCTCTCCCCTGCCTTCTTTTCTTTCCTTCTTTCCCTTTCTTCTTTTTTCTCTTTTCTCTTTTTCTTTCTTTTCTTCTTCTCCTTTTCTTCAGCCGCCGGCCCACCCTTCCTTTTCATTTTCTTCCCGTGACTTGTTGCCTACTTCCTTTTTGTCTTCATCTTCTCTTCTCTTCTTTATTTTCACCTCCTCCTCCCGATTTCCTCATGCCATCAGTGCCTCTCCCTTCACTGACCCCTCCCTCACCTCTCTGCCACCATCATCATCATCATCTCGCTTCACCAAACCCGACACCACCACCCCTGTCCGCCATAGCCACCAGCCCCAGCTTCCTTCTCTCCACAGTCGCCGCCATCTTCCTCGCTGCAAACAGCCACCGCGCCGCCACCACCGGGGGGACTGAGGTCGAGTCACCACCAACCGATCTCCTCTCCTCCCCTTCTACCGTTGCTCACTGATGCACCACCCGTGACGCACCGCCTCTATCTCCTCCTTCCTCTTTCTTTTTCTCCTTCTCCTTCACCCATCGCGGCTGTAGGACGCCGTCCCGTGGAGACCAGCAGATGACCCAACGAGCACAGCCGCCCTCACCTCCGATTCGTCACCCATCGCCGCAAGCCGTCGCCGCCGGGTCTTCATCCGACCTCTTCTTCTCCTCCTGCACCTTCGAACAGCCCCCTTAGTCGCCGTCGATGCACTCCTCTTAACTGCGCCGCCGTCGGGTGTAGTTGCTGTGGGGATGATCTGTTGATGATGGCCGGGTTGTTGTTCAGGGGGTGTAACTTGGATGTTTGTTGGGTGATGGACTGCAGCAGGGGCGATGGTTGTCTTGGGACTGCGTGAACAGTAACCCGCCGGAATCCGACGAGTTTCCGGTGTCCCGGGAATTTTCCGGCGAGACCCGGGCAACTCCAGTGTGAACAGTGCATTCCTCAAGAAGCGAAACTCGGTGGACGGGTTACTTCGGGTATCGGGATTTGACCGGATAGCAGTTTCAGAGACACATCAGGTGAGGACGGATAAACCTTGATATGTGCCCGTAATGCTGTGTGTGTATTTTTTTTGTATGTGTATTTTGTTGTTGAATTGATCTGCTGGAATGATTGTGGACTGTTACTTGATTGCTATGGTATTGTTGATGTTGTTGTAGAAACGTATCAGACCTGTGTATGTTGTGTTGCAAATATTGTTGAACTGTTAGTTGGAGATAATTGGTGATATGAGATTGTTGATTGGATGAGATTGTGGAATAATCTGAGGAAATTGGTAAATTGGATAACTGATGGAAGAGTAATGGAATTGGACTGTATTTGAGATGATATAATTGTCACTTGGAAAGTAGAGGTACGACTGGATGGTTAGAGACTAGTTCTGTGGTGTCATGGCCGGTGGGTTGGTTGATTGGGGTGTTGACCCCGGATTTGTGATATTGGGATGTTGATCCCAGATTTGTGATATTGGGATGTTGATCCCGGATTTGTGATATTGGGATGTTGATCCCGGATTTGTGATATGGGGATGTTGATCCCGGATTGTGGTTGGGCCTGGCATCCAGAATTAGTTAATAACCAGGTATGACCCTAGCTTGTCCAGTGACGGGCCCGGAAGATAAAATTGGTAATAAAAGTTAATAAGCATTCTTTTGGTCTTGGTTAGTTGTTTATAGTAGTTTTCTTGAGTTGTGTATGCCTTTGCTTTCTACTGATTCCTCTGAAGTGTTGTTTGAGTTGGATTCCTCTGTCGAGTTGTATGTGTTAGATTCCTCTGTTTAATGGTTGTATTACTTCGAAAGTATTACGGTTGAATATATCTCTGTTTATCTTTCGTCGGTGAGCGCTTCGGACTCACCCCTCGCCTGCGGGGTTTCATCCCGTAGGATGAGTTGTTTGTTGTGCAGGAACGTACAGGGCAAGCTGATGCGTACCCTCGGACAGGACTCGGATCCATTAGTTGCATTGGGCTTTGCATGTGTTGTCATGTGAGTTATAAGTCTTCCGCTGTGCATGTTTTTACTATTGTTGGGCCATTGGGCCAGTTAAGTTATTACTGCTGTTATTGATGTTGGGCCGTAGGGCCATATTACTGTTTTTACTTTGGGCTGTTGAGCCCGGATTTCTATTGTATACACTGTATGCTGGTCTTATTTTGGTTGGGTCGTCACAGTTCCGGCACGTGTTTACTGTGTACGGTAAATACGGGTCGGGGCACTTCAATAACGTACTCAAGTTACATGTAAAGCATCAGCTGAAATCAAAGATAAACTAGAAAGTGGCGGAGAATCTAAGTAATGGAGACCAACAGAACATGAAAAACCAAATAAAGCCAACGAGTCAGCAACCATGTTCGCTTCACGGTAGACATGAGCTAGCACAACCTCACAATATAAAAGTTATTTTAATTAATATCCCTTATAATTTATGTATAAAATTTGAATATAAATATAAAATTGTTGAAATTTTGAGAAAGAATATCTAAATATATAAAAGTAAATTGAGAGTTTTGCTCATTTTATTTATTTATGTAAAAAAAAAAACCCTCGTTAGATTTGGTCGTGTTTGAAGATGTTAGGGGTGTGATCTCCGACAGTTGCGGTGAGATTTGTTTCCGTGTGAGGCAAAATGTTTAGTGAGCCCCACTTTAGAAAATGTGCAACGCGGTTTTATGTCCTCACCAAACTTTATTTAAAGAACAAAATGACAAAAGAAATATAAGTCAAAAAGTCCCAAATATCCCATATCAAAAGTTCACAAATCTCAATCCCTCACTTGTATACTATAAACCACCTCATTAATTCCACCTATACCATACTTACCACCACCAAAAAAGAGTAAAAAAGAGAAATTTTCCACCCATAATGGGTATAAATATGCAAATAAAGAACCCCACAATAAATTTTCAAGATCACATCCAATCCCAAAAAAATATCATGCCGTCGCTTCATAACATCTTCAAGTGGACTAAATGACAAGCTTTCTTGACTTCTCAATGTCATTCATTAGTTGTTGTAATTCAAGTCTTGAAAAGAAAGAGTGACCTTTGAACATCCTTTGAAATTTTCCAACTTCCTCCTTTTCACCCTCATTTCATAATTCCATTATTAGTTGTAAAGAACAACTTCAGAGTTGTGTTAGCTACTTGACGAATTGAATTTGATCAACCATTTTCTTTTCTTTTCTTTTTTTTTTTTTATCAAAAGACACACCATTACTACAAAACTATGGTGATTGACCGTTTTCTTCTTAATACTTTCTACATTGTCCGGTGATAACCATCTTCTTCTTGCCTTGGAGTGTTGTGATAGACAGAGAAGCAACAGAGCATGATTTGCTTCCTGGGTTGTGCCCGCCATGATAGTCCCCACCTAGGTAAGCGTCCTTCACGCTAGTATATTGTTTTTGTTTCTTTGTTTTTTTTGTCGAAACATACAATACATGTGCTTGTATTGTCTGGTTCTTGACGGAATAGTTGTTTGAGGTTTGATTAATACATATAATATTTGTACATTTTTGGTCCACAACATTAATTGCACATCACCTTAAAGTAGTTAATCTTAATCACCGAGCAAAAGCGTTATGTTTGCTTCTTCTTCTTGTCTTTTTCTATTTTATTACTTGGTGGAGTTGTGCAAGAAATGGAATATTTACTTGACGTGTGCTTTTCTTTGCTAAAGTCCCTAGTATAGTAGTATCCAGAATTTACCAAGGGAGAAGCCAGACTGGGTCAATACTCAATTCATCATCATAAGGCCAAGTCAATAGAACTCTCTGTGTTTAATACAAGTCAGCCATTTAAACCACATTCAAACATGACATCCCACTGAAAACTGGTAGATATTATAATAACCTTAAATTTGACAAGAACACCAGGGCAGCCAACTGTAGTAGCAGCACAAACCACAACCTTGGAATCTTTGATTATTATCTTCTTAGTTTACTTTAACCTCTTTGCATATGATATATCTTCCTTCCTTCCCTTTACTACTACTACTACTACTACTACTTTTGCCGGATTGGCACTTTGGAATCCTTTGAAAACTAGAAAAGAATAAAGAAACACCAATATCCCTCTCTCATCTCATAACAGAATAGCACTACGCACAACCTGTTTGTTCTTGCCATTTTCTATCAATCCAAAAGAATCAAATCACCTCCTCCTCAAAACATCCAAAGAATTACTGCCGCCCGTCTTGAGATGGAAGCAGATTCATGTTCCACCATATCTGAACCCACATCTATCACCACCATTGAATCATCTTCATCATCATCATCTGGTTATCACGATGGTGGTGAGGCTATCAGAAACAGGGGAGGAAGAGAAACAAGGCCTAAAGTAAAGAAGCTGAGATCAATTAAGCTGACAAGATTGCCTAGCTTGAGGTTTGCCACCAGACAAACAAAACTGCAGCCTGACAATCTTTCTTTCCTTTCCAATGATGCAGCCAGCTCACATATATCAACTCCACTGGGATCGGAAATGTCGGGTGCATCACCCAATTATATGAAGAACACTTCTTGTTCCAGTGCCAAGGAGAGTCTACAGGCAAGTTTCTGGTTCTGTACCAATAAAGTGTATCTTAAATACTAAATCCAGATGTTGTTTCTCAACTAGTTTCTTGACATTTCTATGATGCAGAAACCAGCAACCGTTTTGACAAAGAGATCTAGTTTTAACTCTGCAAGGAATTTGGCAAGGTTTTCTGGTGCAAGAATCAGGAGGACCTGGTCGAGAAAGTCTTCTGCAGCATCCGACTTGAAGAAACAGCTAAAGAAGTCGAGATCAATCAAGCTGGCAGATGCAAGAGAGCGTCATTTTAAGGCAAAGAGTTGCTGTGATCCGATCAATGATCATTCTCAGGCAAGTCCCTGTTGTTCTTCATCTAATTTGGATAGCATTAAGGATACAAAAAGGAGCTCTAGTCATTCAAAGCAGAATTCAGCATCCCCTGGTCCCAAATCGGTAACACTGGTGCCAAGAACATCTTCTATGAGGCCAGTAAGGATCTTGACAAAAATGGCGAGTATTAAAACCAAGAGACCTTCCATCAGGAAACCCTCCAACGTACATAGAGCTACTTGTTCTTCGGCGTTCAAGGATTCGAAGTTCCCTGACCATGTAGAGCTTCAACCAGGAGGGAGTGAATCCACAGGGGCTTCTGCTACCAAGGTTTGTTCGTATAGTTATTGCTCACTCCACGGGCATCGCCATTCTGCTTCACCTCCTCTAAAGCGTTTTGTATCAATGAGACGACGCCAGTTGAAGACGCCAAAGAATGTGAAATCAGAAGGCCAATACTCTAAATGGGGAAAAAGTCCCCTGAATGCAAAGAAAGGAACTTGGGCACGGGATATAGCGGACGAACAAAATGGCAAGTCAAGTCACCAAATGTCTGGTACTTCAACGAAACCAAGAGCATTCAACAATGTGGTTCCCTTTTCTTTGCTGGATGGAACTAGTGAAGAAAGTAGTGAGGTTTCCTCCCAAAACTGTTACCCAAACACAGATTATGAGCCTCATTCTGCTATTAATGAAGCGAAAAATGCAGGCACGGAAATGCATAAGCATATTGGATTATGGCGCTTGATTCATAGTCACATGGTAGCAGGCATTGGTGGAAGTGAAGCCCAGCCACCTGTTGATGAAGAGGACAGCATAGAGCAAGAGGAAGGTATAGATGCAAGCACATTGCGGAGGATGAACTCAGGTTCTTGCTCGGATATGCCGGTAACAGATCAAAACATCAATGTGGAAGATTATGACAGAGGTAGTGAGGAGTTTCATCTCTACCAGCACGATGCCATTAAGCTTGTACGGGAAGCATTTGATAGAATCCTCTCAGAAATTCCAGATCAGTTATCTGATGATCAATCAAATCATAGTGGCTCTACTTCAGACGCGGATCTTGTGGCTAAGGATCATGCTGATCATGAGGAACTCTGCACTTCAACCACCAATGATTCTGATAAAGGAAGCAACATACAAGATGAAGGAGAAAGATCCATTGTTGAGAAAGTTAATTTCTTGAATGAACGAGAAGAATCAAAAGGTGGAAATAACAAGTCCAATCAACAAGCACCTAGTAGCTGGAGTAATCTGAAGAAGATACTTATTCTCAAGAGATTTGTTAGGGCATTGGAAAAGGTGAGAAACTATAATCCTCGAAAGCCACGATTTCTACCTGTACAGACTGGCCCTGAAGCAGAGACAGTAAACCTGCGCCATCAAACTATGGATGAGAGAAAAAATTCAAAGGAATGGATGCTTGATTATGCTCTTCAACAGGTTATAACCACCCTAGCCCCAGCTCAGAAAAGAAAAGTAGCTCTTCTAGTGCAAGCATTTGAAAGTGTTGGGCCATTCCCGGAACCAGGCTATAGTTCAATGTCCAACACATCAGCTTCTTCTCATTCAACTCCAGTTCAAAAGGGCAGTGTTTCTTTGGAGCAAGAGGATTCCAGGAGTGAAAGTGGAATCAATTTCAAGAATTTCCTTCGTAAAACATTGCTTCCTGAAATGAGACTGAAAGAGGGGGAGCAAGTTAGTGATTTCTGCACGCAGCAAGAGCAAATGATAACATCCTGCCCAGAGTTGAAAGAAACGGAGTTTCAAGAGCGAACAGAATCAGCTAGTTTGGTACCCAGTTGCACTGCCACTGACTCGGAGGAAGAAGTTGATGCTCGTAACCTTGAGAATAGTAGCAATGTCACCATTTTGAAAAAGGATATCCTTGATTTTGTTGGTTACCATAATGTAGAGGTTGCTGAACCACAATACCATGACAATACTTCACCAAAGCCAGCTGCAATTGTTAGAACTTCTTATGATCAAGTTTCAGCAGATGGAGAAGAAGCAAGTTCAACTCCTGCTTCAGAAGTCCCCAATTGTGAGTTTGGACCCAGTGGGGAAAAGCTGGCTAATCAAGTGGATGCAACTTGTGAACACTCAGAAGATGTTGAAAGCCCAAAAACATACGAGGAATCAATGGCAAGTAAGAATGTGGATTCTTCAGCTTCAGTTTCTCAGCTTTCAGAGTCCTCTAATGTCACTGAAGAAGAAACTAAGCTGGAAAATGAAGAAGCGGAAACTAATTGCATCGGCGGTGTAGCACAGGAAAAGGAATTGGGAAAGCAGAAGCATATGAGATTATGGTACTTGATATACAAGCACATGGTATCAGGCAGTACAAAGCTACTTGAGGAACCTGGCGAGGAAGAACACGAGTACCAGGGAACCAAGTTGATGGGAATGGACAATGTTCATCCTCAGCGGGGAGTTTCATCATCAAATCTCGTTGCAAGTGAGGAAAACAAGGATGCAGATGAGAAACAGATGGAAATCCAGCATATTGAAGCCATAAGGCTGGTCGAAGAAGCAATTGATGAAATTCCTCTTCCAGAAATTCTAGATGACTTGTCAGATGACCAATCGAGCACCCACCAGGGCAACCTGGATAAGAACTCTGATGAAGAAGTAGATCTTGGCATCTCTTCTCCTATTGGCAGTTCCCAAGAGAACTTGGGGGAATCCAACAGTACAGAGGTCAAGCAGGGGGCCCAGTCTGCTCCAAAAGAAGCGTTGTTCAACTCTGATAACACTACAAGACAAGAAGCAGCAGAAACCACACCAGAGGCGGAAAATAAACCCAAACCTTCAATGAAGAAGAGCTGGAACAACCTGAAAAAAGTGATCCTTCTGAAAAGATTCGTCAATGCATTAGAAAAGGTGAAAGAGTTCAATCCAAAGGAGCCACGTTTTCTGCCCTTAGACCCTGAAAAGGAAGCAGAAAAAGTTCATCTAAGGCATCAAGACTTGGGAGACAGGAAAAGTTCTGACGAATGGATGCTCGATTATGCACTTCAGCGGGTTGTTTCCAAGCTGACTCCTGCTCGGAAAAGAAAAGTAGCATTGCTTGTTGAAGCTTTTGAGACAGTAATGCCAGTAGATGGACGTTGAAAGTTGCCAAGTGTGAGATCTATGACCTTCAACAGATCTACCTCTTCTCAAATTAGTCTGCAAGGTAATTCTTTCCCTCATCTGTTTTGCTTACAAGATATTAGAGCCCAACATTATACAAGAGAAGATGAATCCCTCCAGTTAGGTGGTAAACATACAGCCAGCCAACAGATAATCTGATTAATTTCACATCCAATGGAGGGAAACAGAAAAAGAAAAATTCAGTTTGATCATGGAAATGCTAATCACCTGATGCCTTTTTCAAACCAAGAATTGCAAAATTTCAGCTTCAGTTGCAGAAATGCCAGCCAATTGATGCCTTAGGCCATCTTCAGAAATGTACTACAGTATTAGTAAATTCCTGATAGTCATAGGAAGTAGAGCATCTGCTGATCTGCAACTTATATGGAGCAAATAGAACACTGTGTCTGTATGTCTTCAAGACAGATTTTTAGCATTCAACTTAACTACCCTGTCGAGCATATGCAGGCATCCTGACCAGAAGCCACCATTTGGTGATCGTTTTCCCTGCAACATCGAGAGGAGGAAAATATGACCAGGAACCGAGAGCAACTAATCATGTCATTAAGAGATACCGCATTGCAGATAGAGACACAACATAGTTTGTGGAAAGAGTGGCACGTGAAAGGACCAGTGAATTCATTGTATCTCTGTTATTATGCTATGATCACAAACAGATTATAGTATGATGATGTATACTTCTGTCTGCATATTCTTTGTACCAGAAGATATATAATATTGCGAGGAGATTTTTTGGGTATAATTCATTCATGAAATCAGAAGATATAACAGTGTGGATGCGAAACCTTTTTTCGTACGTTTATGGAAAGATTCCCTTTGAAACTCGTCCATTCCAGCAACTAAGAGATAATATCCAGAGTCCACTAGGACAGTAACAAGCATGAAACCTACATACTCTCGGTAGAAGATGATGGAAGAGGCAGAGAAAAACTAATGATGATCTTAAGTGGCACTGGCAGAGAAATATTGTACGGAAGCAAACTTGAGCAGCTCTTTGAACCTAATCTTGTTGTGGCGGCTTAACCAAGTTGAGATTCTCAAGATAGGTTGATGTGGATAACATGTTACCGGTTTACATTTGCAACCAAATTCATCAAATGCGAAGAGGATCCCTTACAATGTGTCATGCAAATACCATCTAATATCTGTGTCATCAATAGCCTAAATGGATTCTATATGACCGTTCCCCGAGTACTCTTTCAGGGATATGCCTGAATTGTCAATTGAGGTGAGTAGCTCGGTGTAACTTATAGTAGCAAATAATTCCAGTACAACAGGAGCATTAATGGTGCAAATGCTGCCTATTGAGTTCCTCCATCCCATTCATAAAAAACATTCATCATCCCGAAACAATTAGACAGCGTCTCTGTACAAGTTTAAATTGATACCCATGCGAGACCAACTCTGTAAATTGCCAAACAGATCCATAATAAGTTGCAAGAGTCTACACCACTGAAGACTCGTAGTAAATCTTACAGTTAATGTGGAAAAAGACAAGGAACCAATGTTACGATAGAACTTCCCGAAACACTGTCCTGCCATTTCTTTTCAATGCCAAATGGCTAGAAAACCCAAGAGAAACAAAATTCGATAAACATGCGATAGAAGATAATGAAAAATTCTTGCAGCCAAGGAAACCATTTTACAAGCATAGTCAAGATTGAAAATGTTTCAGCAGGACCTGCATAAAGATTACAAAAAACTACCCAAAATACTCAAGATGCTATAAAGTTAAACCTTAAAATAAGCATGCATTGTGATCCCAGCAAATACTAAAACTCTCTAAACCTTGTCGCCTACTCCTCATCTCCACCTTTGTCCTTCTTTTTCTTTTTCTTCTTCTTCTCGCTTTTATCAGCATCGTTATCATCTTTTCCATTATCAACTGCCGCTGCCTCTTCAGAGTTTTTGTCCTTCTTCTTTTTCTTCTTCTTCTCGGACTTCTCTGTGGCAGGCGAAGCAGCTTCATCCTTCTCTTCACGTTCCTTCTTCTTTACCTTCTCGGTCTCCTTTTCCTCAGCAGCTTCACCATCTTCCTTACTTTTCTTTTTCTTCTTCTTTTTCTCTTTCTTGTCCTCTTCGGATTCCTTTGCCACCTCTTGTTCCTTCACCTTCTCGTCTCCAGCTTCCTCAGTTTTCACCTTCTTCTTAGCCGGGACAGGAGCAGGACTATCAGTGCTCTCCTCCGATTTGCGCTTGCGCCCTTCTCCGTTCTCATCATCCTTGCTCTTTGTCTTCTTCTGCGCATCATCAGCAACCCCATCATCAGCTGGCTTCTCTTCCTTGGCCGGTTGAGCTGCCATACCAGCAATCACAGAATCTCCACCAGCAGGCAAAACCAAGTTCCTCATCCATTCCTTAGGGGTATTATCATTAGGCTTCCCGTGCTTATCCAATTTCCCTTCCGAAATCAGCTTCTTCTTCATGGAAGCCCTGGGCCCCAATCCCCACTTCCTCGGGTAAGTATCCCTGTCCATCACAACCCTCTTAATCTTGGCCACAACGCCATGATCACAAGTAGCCATCACAGCAGTGGTCATCTCAGCAATCCCCAAAGCAATGGCCTCTCCCTTGGTAGTCATCAGCACCACTTCCTCCCCAACCTCGATATCATTCTCGAACCTCAATAAACCAGGAATCATAAGCTTGGCACCATAACAAATAGCATTAACAGCAGAATCCTTCACAACCAACCTCTTATAACTAGTCAGCAACTTCTCCAAAGGCATAATCACCCTCCTCAAATAACTCTCGTCCCTATAATTATCATAAACCCACTGCGCATCCATCAGATCATGCATAGTCACCATATTATCACTCTCCCCCATGATCCCAGACCTAACCCTCCTCAGCTCCTGCATATGACCACCCACCCCAAGGATCAAACCCAAATGCACGCACATAGTCCTCACATAAGTCCCCGCCTCGCAGGAAATCCAGAACACGACCAAGTTACGATCTGGGTCAAACTCAAGAAGCTTACTTTCATAAATAGTCCTAATCCTAAGCTGTCTCTTGACAGCGGAGATAAGCGGCGGCCTCTGGAAGACGGCGCCGGTGAGGGCCTCGAGGGCTCGAGCTACCTTAGCTACATCGGGAACCTTATTATGGAGCCTAGCGACGCAGACATACTCCTTGCCGGCCCCTTGCTGGGACTTGACAAGGCGGGTGGCTCTATCTATGCAGACAATGAGGTTACCTGTCACCTTGGGGTCGAGGGTTCCGCTGTGGCCGGTCTTCTCCACCCGGAGGATGCGCTTAATCCAGGCGACCACCTCGTGGGAGGAAGGGTTGGCGGGCTTGTCGAGGTTGATGACGCCGTAGCGGATGTACTCGGCGAGGGGGCGCTTGAGAGGGGAGTAGCCCGCGGGGAGAGGGGTGTAGTGGCCGGTACGGACATTGAGTCGGTCGTAGTTCTTCAAGAGGATGGGCCACTGGGAGGTGTCGATGGTTGGGGTG
Organism: Turnera subulata; assembly: GCA_028386065.3. Classification (NCBI taxonomy): domain Eukaryota; kingdom Viridiplantae; phylum Streptophyta; class Magnoliopsida; order Malpighiales; family Passifloraceae; genus Turnera; species Turnera subulata. The sequence continues at coordinate 3,233 of JAKUCV010001293.1, read as the reverse complement.
AAGCCCTGGGGCTTGATCATGAAGTCTTCTGTTGTTGTCTCATTCTTGTTGTTCTTATTCTCCTCCTCTGCTGCGTCGGCGGCGGCGGCGGATTTCTTCTTGTGCTTCTTCTTCTCCGATCGGGACAGCTCCACCTCGGACATGGCTGCGGTGTTTTAGGGTTTTGTTGTGGGTTTTTGGAGAGTGGAGAGGAGGCGACTGGTAGAGGAGGAGTAGGAGGTGGGTTTTGGAAATGTGGATTTATAGGGTTAGGGTTTTGAGGGGTTTAGGGCGACAAGAGAAGATGGAAGCATTTGGTAGAGATTACTAGATACCAATTCCCCTGTTCGGCCCAATACTCTGCTTTTCCCTTCCTCTCTTGGTTATGATGTCAGGCCCATATTTTTTTGTGCCCTGATCCAATTAGTGCCATGTCCTTTCTGCCCTTTTGGGCCAGATCATGGACTCATCTCTTGCAATTAGAACTTGCAATTCGACCCACATGATTCTATCACATATTTTCATATACTAGTGTTTGTGCACGTGTCATGCACATGGTATGGTATTATCTTTTAAAATTATGAATATTAGTAGTTTTTTTCACTTTTTTTAAAAATATAATATAAATAGTAATTATTTATACTAACAATCACCAATAATAATAATAAGATGTTAATATTATTTTAATTAAAAATTAATAACATATCTTTCAAAAAGTAGTTATATTAATAGTAGTATATAAGTTGTGGTATTGTTTCTTTAAATTATGAATATGAGTTTTTTTAAAAACATATAATTTAAATAGTAATTATTTATACACACAATCACCAATAATAATAACAAGATGCTAATATTGTTTTAGTTTAAAACTAATAACATATCGTTCAAATATGAATTATAATAATAGTAGTGTCTAAGCTAATAACAATAATTTATTCTTTTTTCTTCTTAATTTTCTTCATAATCGGTTCTTCGTAGTTGTCTTCATCTTCAATACAGATGATGCTTTTTCCTTTTTTGGCATCTAATCTTGCAATTCCAACTTTTTTTTTTCATTTTGTTCTTCAGCAGTTGTCTTTCACACTTCCTCTGCAATAAATCGTCCTTTTCCCCTATCCGAGTCGTTTGCTTTGTTCATCCTCACTAAGAAAATGTATTCTTCGTCTTGGCAATCGAACAACTTTTCCTTTTCTTGCTTTGCCTACAAAATAGAAACTTAAATTTGTCAATACCTACTCCAAAATATATCGGTTTTTACTTATCATTCATTATTTACCTCATCTCCTACCATCGCAATATAATCAGTCACATCACAACTACTTATTTGGAATCCAATTTACAATTGTATTCGGGTACCCTTTTAGACATAGAATCCAATTTACAATCGTATTAGTTTTCCGTCAGACTCAATTTGCCGTCATTTAGAAAAGTAGAATCCGATTTACAAAACTCCGATTTCATCAATCACCAGGGGTACATTCCTATACAATATGACGATTGCGTGAAAATAATAAATTTCAACCTAGAAGAATTTGATGAAGAACCCAAAGAAGGATCTGATGTAGAACCTAATGAAAGATCTAATGAAGGATCTAATGGATTGCATAGGTATACATATATAGCTTAATTCTAGGAGGAGTTAAGATTTCTGATTGAGTTGCTCTTGCTATAAGTGTTGTTCTCTATAATGTCTTTATTTGCAGACACTATGAACGATTTAATGGATAGTAGATTTTCTATTGCGCGTCAACTTCTGAGGTTCCTGTCATTTTCTTGAAGTCCAGCCAACTAGCCTTCTTTTAATATGAGGCTTTGCGAGAACGCCGAATTGAAGTTACAGAGCTGCTCATGCATAATCTTAATAATGTTTCAGCTTCTATCGACCATTTAGTTGCTGAGTTTTATTTGTTAAAGGAAAAGAGAGGCAAGGTCTTAGAGTTTACTGTGCTACACAATCCAAGAATACATAATGTTAGCAGCCACCTCAATTGTATTCGGTCGGTATTATTATTTGTCGTGAATAAGAAAAGTTTAATTTTGATCATATACCATATGTACGTAGCTATTTTTTTATGCTAATATAATATGTATATAGCGACATTGCTATTTTTTTAATGCTAATATAATTTGTATATAGCGAGCTGTAATATCCTTGGCAGTTTTTAATAATTATGTGTAGCAAGTTTTTAAAATGACTATTATGCCTTTAATCATAGTAGAAAGAGGAGGGTATTTTGGTATTTCAATTTCGCAAATTTTGGGGACTTCTTGCTTTACTATATTGTAAAAGGAAAAGAGAGGCAAGGTCTTAGAGTTTACTGTGCTGCACAATCCAAGAATACATAATGTTAGCAGCCACCTCAATTGTATTCGGTCGGTATTATTACAATATTATGCTCATGCATAATCCTAATAATGTTTCAACTTCTATCGACCATTTAGTTGCTGAGTTTTATTTGTAAAAGGAAAAGAGAGGCAATGTCTTAGAGTTTACTATGCTGCACAATCCAAGAATACATAATGTTAGCAGCCACCTCAATTGTATTCGGTCGGTATTATTATTTGTCGTGAATAAGAAAAGTTTAATTTTGATCATATACCATATGTACGTAGCTATTTTTTTATGCTAATATAATATGTATATAGCGACATTGCTATTTTTTTTAATGCTAATATAATTTGTATATATCGAGCTGTAATATCCTTGGTAGATTTTAATAATTCTGTGTAGCAAGTTTTTAAAATGACTATTATGCCTTTAATTATAGTAAAAAGAGGAGGGTATTTTGGTATGTCAATTTCGCAAATTTTGGGGACTTCGTGCTTTACTATATTATAAAAGGAAAAGAGAGGCAAGGTCTTAGAGTTTACTGTGCTACACAATCCAAGAATACATAATGTTAGCAGCCACCTCAATTGTATTCGGACGGTATTATTATTTGCCGTGATTAAGAAAAGTTTAATTTTGATCATATAAGTAGCTATTTTTTATGCTAATATAATATGTATATTGAGACGCCCCGACCCGTATTTACCGTGCACAGTAAACACGTGTCGGAACTGTGACAACCCAACTCGATAAAGCCCATCATACAATGTATAAAACAACAATCTGGCCAACAGCCCGATATCTAAACTGAAAACCGGCCCTTCGGCCCAACATGGAACTCGTCACCCGAATCCCGGGAACATCAACAACAACAACCATCCGGCCCAATGGCCCAATTACAACATATGCACAGCAGAAACTCAAC
>JAKUCV010001291.1:0-46993 GCA_028386065.3 Turnera subulata | reverse complement strand
CCGGAAAATGTGCCACATCAGCGATTCTAGACGGATTCCGGCCGGAGAGACCAAAAGGGTCGAACGCAGGGATGAAAAAAGGCCAAAATCCTACACGAGGATGAATTCCAACTTTGAGGCCTTACACTGGGACCAAAAAATGCTTTAATCCCATCAACATTTATCAAATATACGTGATATTAATAATATGAAAATTTTAAAATTATAATTGACTTGTTATCTAATTTATTAAAATTCGCTTGGGCTTAGTTATGCTTAAGCGTGGTCTCGGGTTCGAGTCTTCGTGTACGCAGAAAATCCCCATTGAGAGACTCACCCAGCATACTCAAACCGAATTAGTCGGGGCAAAATTCCAGTCGCTTGGGCTTAAATTCAGAAAGAAAAAATCAGGGAAAAAATTCCCATGGGCATAGTCTAAATGGGAATAAAGTGTTTTTTCATCCTTGTATTAGACTTCAAAGTTGGAAGTCATCCCTCTATTAGATTTTGGCTTGTTTTCATCCCTCTATTTGTGAAGTTTGTCTTATTTTCATCCTTGTGTTCGTCCTTTTGGCCTATTTAGAGGGATGAAAACAAGCTAAAACCCATAGATTGAGGGATGAAAACAGACCAAAACCAATACAAGGATGACTTTCAACTTTATGGTCTAATACAAGGATGAAAAAAGGCTTTAATCCGTCTAAATGTACTAGATGACCCAAATCAGTTTGCTAATCATTCCAGGAGGGGACACACACCCAAAAAAAAAAAAAAGGAAAAAAAAAGAAAAGCTGAAGGAAAAGGAGCAGGTCGAGCAACTCATCCTCCAAGTCAGTGTTGGTTGTTACCGACTGGAAGTTGAAGGTTAAGGCGAGAGCAGGAATCAAAAGAGCAGGACTCGAAAAGGGGAAAAAATGAAAGTAGCTTCAAAGGTAGTGTTCCTCTTCAAAGACCCAGATGGGTTGGCCACCGCCATCGCCGATTCTCTCCACCCTCACCCTAACTCCTCTCTCCGCTCTCTGTGAGTTCACTTGTTTTTCCTTCCAGTCTTCCCTCCCCTCCCCTCTCCTGCAATCTCAAATAAATACAACACAGCTATATACATACTCAAGCTTCTTCTTTCTTTTTCCACAGTGAAGAGTCATTCCAGCTGTCACTGGATCGTTACGGAATCACAACCCATAAAGCCAGCGGCAGTCTAGTTCATTAGTTGACGGTGATGGAAATTACCAGGTATACTCACTCCTTCTGTTAACCCGTTGAAATAACTAGTCGTAGGTGTGATTTTGAGTAGTTCTTTGAATGTCTGTGCTTCGCGATTCAAATAAGACCGTCACGACTCACGGTTTCTGCCACTGCTGTTCCGGCGATTATTATAAGAAATAATACCTAGAATATGGTAACTGTTATTTATTTATAGACTCGGACAAGGTAACCCTGTTTTATTGGAACAAAGAAATATGATGATTTCGATTCTAGCTCGAGGATATTGAGAGACTTCGAGCTAATCAAACTCCCTAACCCACATTATCATGTAAGTTACGGTTTGGTATTCTGATCTTGGTGTTAATACTTAATGGGCCTGGCACTGGGAAATCTGTATTTTCTTTTGTCAGTTTACTCCATATGCCTGCCATAGTCTTGGGTTACTGTCCTAGGTCGTTCTGAATAATCTAAAATGTAATAGCACTCAGTGAAGACCTGCATTTAATTGCACAAGGTAGATTACTTACTGCCTTATGCCCTTCACAACTCGTCACTACTGTACAATTGTGGAAAGGACTGATGGATCTAATGTGAATTTTTTGTCTGGAAATGAAAGGGTAAGGTTTTTACTTCATTTCCTTGGCTAATTACCCATGCATTTTGACAGCAGTGGAGAACTCTCATGCATTTGAATGTTATAAGTCTGTTTTATGATATATGTGATGAGAAGAAATGAAGTTATTGAAGTTATCTGTAAACCGAAATTTATTGGACTGTGGATACAGATAACACTTGCATTGTATTCAGAAGGAATTATCAAACTCCACTTTGCATTCAATAGTTCAAGGGATGAGTGAATTAAGTTCTGTTAAGAGAAATTCGTTTCCAGAAAAGGGAAACAAGTTAATTGGTTCTGTTGCTATACCTCTGGCACTGTTCAGTGTTAAGTGAATTGGAGTTAATCATGCATAAAAATGGAAGAAAAGTGGGTTGATTGTGCTATCACTGGTGTGATGGATTAGAATTTTGGGAGTTTGTTTTATTATTTCCCTGTAGCTTCTGCAGAAAAGCTTTTGGCAGCTTGTACCTGTTTCTCTTGTGTCTGAGATTTCTCTTCAATACCAGGTTTCAGTCTTGCTTCTGGAGATGTATGAGCCTCCGATATTGGCGTGTGCTTTAAATGAAGTTCTGACCCAATTTTTTGGGGAATCAGGCCTACCCACCCTTGTAGTTCCATTTGTTTTTGAATCATCAAAGCTCAAGTTGGAGAACAAAACACTGACAACAAATGGCGGAAATGTAACACTTTATGGTGTGCAAATAGGTCAAGAAACTGATCGAACTCGAGCAATTGCTGCCAGCACCAAAAAGGCACCATCCTCATTGCAGATTCATCATGAACCTTTGGCCTGCTTTCTCCAACTTGCCCGAGTTTTGAAACTTTCAGTTTCCGTTGTTATTGGGTATGGAGGTCAAAGCTTCTCGGCTAACACTTTTGAAAAAGAGCTGGAGGTACTCATTTTGGCTTTATTTCTGTTTGTGTGAGTATAGGTTGTAGTTACAACATCTGTAGTGACTACAAAACTTTTTGCGTGTCTATGAGCTGATTTTCAATGGTCATTTCTTAAGGTAATCTACGAGATAGGAGAACTGTTGGCCAACACCAGCAGCTTGTGCTTCTTGAGAGAGAAGATCAAGTGGAATCCGGTGAAGACGTCAAGGGAGACCAAAGAGCCATGGCGTGCACTATATGGTTGAATGTGGTAACTTATAAGCTTTAGAGGCTGATGTGTATCCAGTTGAGTGTTCATCTTGTTCCAAGAACTTAGGATCCTTTCGCTATGTCCTGTATGGAAAAAAATTTCGAGTCAGACAATCCCACCCGTAAATGAAAATCATTTTGTCAAAGGTGGTGGTTGATAGATGTTGCGTCTTCTTGCCTACCATTGAATTCGCTTCCATTCTCTCTATTTGTTCACATTTGAATGCGATCAAATGAATGTCTTTGGGAAAACTTTATTATAGGGACTTCCCAAGTTTGATTAGTTGTGAACCCATTGTTTATACTAACAAATATTTTATTATCAAAGTTGCATTGTGTTATAAATTGGTTTCGTAAACCCACTTTCCTTTTTAGGGTTTATTTATTTTTTCATTTTACCTTAAAGGGTTCCCCCTTCTCCTCCTAGGGTTTATGTGTTTTCCTAATTTATCATGTATTATCAGGAAGTAAATCTATGCATTCATTATACATACCTAAATAGTTTAACTGTTCCTAATATAATTAAATCTATGATTAGGTTTGCAACTAATTAAACTTGGGAATCCCCACCATAAAATTTATCCTATGTCTATGGAATGAAACAAAAAATTAGGATCAAACAAATCCTATATGGCAAAATCTGATGAAAATACTGGTTTGTAATGGTAATCGATACTTGATAGGTAATAGCCCTGCCTCGGGTCACGATGACTATATGAAAGTGCGCTTATTTTGTATAGTATTGTTATAGGACTATTGACTTGTTTCACTCTTATGTTGTTCCTTATTTTCAAAATTCATCCCCTTATTGTAATTTGGTTGGGTTTTATCTCTCTGTTCACTATGTTTTTCATATAATTGGTTTTTTTGAACGGATTCCGATTAGATTTGATGACGTGCCAACTTTTTCAGCGCCACATCAATAAAGTGGGGGCCACTTGTCAACCAATTTAACGAATGAGCAAGTGAGGCTAGTTTGGATTATGTAGTTTGGTCCCACCTTGCTGATGTGGCACCACAGAAGTTGCTAAGTTATCAAATCTTGCTAGAATTTGGTCAAAAAGACCAAAACATAATGAATAGAGGGATGAAATTCAATCAAATTACAACATCGGGAGGAATTCCAAAATTAAGGTGCAACACAGGGATAAAACAAGGCATTAGTCCTATTGTATTTCGTATTAGGGGTGTAAAGTGATGACCTAACAATAAATTAACATGTGCTTAATGATGTTTATGTTCGTATTAGCACATGTTTTAAGTCAAAGCATTACATTAACTTATAACTGGTTCTTGATCAACTATGATTCAATTATAACAAAAAAAAAATGATAACAAACTGAAATAGCTCTTGTATATATCCTTTTTGGTTAAGATCTTCACGTGTCCTTAATCTTGATATATGTGTAGTGGGATAGAACCTTGTGCTTAATGGTCTTCACTCCCTCTTTACCTTTGATTTTTGTGAAAAGCTAACTCTTACTAGGAAGTTAATAGGAACTTACTACTCTATGTTTTTTGAACTACATAGGATGATTTAAATATTTTCCAGCTTTTTCTCCTAACGATCTCATGGACTGAGCATTGGAAAAACAACCTTGATCTTCACGAACAGTTGTCATAAGCTAATGGAGGACACTGGCATCAAAGATGCCAGATCTTGAGAGCAACACTTGAGAGTTTTGAACATTTTAAGAAGTCTTCTTCTCAACTGTCTCTATAAAAGGCGCATTTAAAAGGCGCATTTGAAGAGCAAAAATAGAGCTGCCCATCTGTAAAAATCTAGAAGTTATATTTTAGCTAAGATACCATATACTTGCAGTTCTCCCTTATCATAAGAGTAATCTTTTGAATTGAGGCTTATTTGTAGATCTTCATAAGTGAGTCACTTTTGAATTGAGGCTTATTTGAAGAATTCAATCAAATTAGTGATAGTTTGGTGGTAAAGTGTTTTTTTTTTTTAAAAAATTTATTTATGCTATTGATACTCTTTATTCAACAGATTAATGAGGAATAGATTGCAAAAGAATTACAGTACGACCTACACTACTAGTAGACACATTAATTTACATACACCACTAAAAGGAAGCTATCACTAAAGGAGCAACAATGAAAAGACTCACATAATCCCCTCAAGCACCTTTAAATTTCTTTTTGGATACTTCTCTGATAGTCTCAGCATTTAATACAGCACAAGATACACTAAAGGGAAATTCCAACTACATTGACAGTAATAATATCCATAATTCTATCAACGTTTGAAGATTCTCTTATTCCGTTCAAGCCATAAGGACCGGAGAGTCACAAAATAAACCATTACCAGAAAGAAACGACTGCAACTACTGGAGGGAGAAAGGTAAGCCCACTGGCAGAGTTGGTCCTCTATTGTAGCCGGAGCACACTAAAGAACACCCCACTAGTTACTAAGTTTGGACCACAGCCGTCAAGACACATGACAAGATAATAAGAGGCGATCTCTAGATGCCAAATGAGACTGACAAGATGTTGTGAAAGCTTATTGTTCAGAGCAAACAACCCCAGTGAAGGGTGATTTCATTGATAATAAAAGATAGTGACGATTACAGGGAATCGAAAAGTACAGGGAAATAAATCTAAGAAGGGAAGATGAGGGGACAAGATTCTTCTACAATCATAATTTTCTCTCGCAGAGAGGCTCTGCTCCCAGCTTTATACCCGATTCCCGTGTTTGTCGCACAAACCATTAGGCTGAGGTGACATAATCAGCCAATCTTCTAGAAGGGGTCTTAAGGCGGTTACTCCTTCTTGGCTCAACAACTTCTTCCCCATGAGTCACTAAATCCTGGGCAGCATCGTCGTGGGCTGCAGAATCACTGCCAACTTCTACCTCCTCTGTTTGCTTATGGGCTTCTGTGTTCAAGGGCCTGCTTCTTAATTCCCCGCCTAAGTCTGCATTCACAACAGTATTTCCCCCCTGAAACTGAACCTTGTCCTCAAGGTTCAAAGTTGGAAAACAACGGCACAATTGTTCTTTGTTTTCCCAGGTGGCCTCCGTTGAAGAGAGTCCTTCCCACTGTACCAACCATTCTTCAGTAAGTTGGCCCATGTTTTGAAGAAAACACCTTTGTAAAATAGCAATAGGAAGGAGGATGAGTGTGGCTGTGGAGTCAACAAGATGTAGGGGGGTGACTTGAGTGTCAGGAACACCACGACAGGGTTTGAGCATTGAAATGTGGAAAACTGGATGAATACGAGCCTCATCTGGAAGGTTCAGCTTGTACGCAACAACACCTATGCGTTGGCTAACCTGAAAAGGTCCAAAGTATCGATGACCCAGTTTGGTATGCCGGCGAAGACGGATAGAGTTCTGCCTATATGGTTGTAACTTCACAAATACCCAATCATCCACCTGAAAGTCAAGGTCGCGACGGTTTGGTCTGCATATAACTTCATGCGAGATTGAGCCTGCTGAAGATTTAGCTTTAAGTTGCGAAGAATAGTATCTCGCTGTAGCATTTGAGCTTCAATTATAGGATTACCAGCCGATCCCAACACATAGCGCCCCACTGTAGGAGGAACGCGGCCATAAAGGGCCTCAAATGGAGACATTTTGGCTGAAGTCTGGTACGCAGTATTGTACCAGTACTCGGCCCAAGGTAAATAATTAACCCACGTAGAAGGAGAATCGGCCACGAAGCAGCGCAGATACATCTCTAAGCATTTGTTCAAGGCTTCTGTTTAACCATCTGTCTGTGGGTGATAGGAGGTGCTTGTTGCTAAGGTTGTGCCGTGGAGGCGGTGGACTGTCTTCCAAAAATCATTCATGAAGCTCGTGTCACGATCGGTGACAATGGTGACTGAAATGCCGTGAAGGCGTATGAATTCCTTAACAAATAGTTTAGCAACCTCCTCTGTAGAGAAATTTGAGGACAATGCCACAAAGGGACCATATTTAGACAATCTATCAATCATAACCTAGATCACAGTCTTACCATGTGTCGAAGGCAGGCCGATTATGAAATCCATTGAGATGCTCTCAAAGACAAGGTCAGGTATGGGTAGGGGCTGCAGAAGGCCTGCTGGAGGAAGGAAAGAATCCTTCATTTGTTGACATACAGAACAAGCCGAGACCATCTGCTGAATGTCTTTACGCATTCCTTTCCAAAAAAAATTGGATGAGAGCCGCTGGAATGTTCGAGTAACTCCCGCATGTCCCCCAATTAGGGAGTCATGAAATTCATGAAATAGGACCTCACAGAGAGGAGAGTCTGTAGGTAAAGCAATTCTGTCACGAAATAAAACCAGCCCTTCTTTGAATTGATACCCCTCAGTGCCCGTGTCGGCCGAAGTCAGCCGCTGTTGATATTCCAACAATTCTGGGTGAGAGAAGTTGGCTTCTCGAATCTGTGGAATGATGGAGACTGCAGTAGCAGTGACGGCCATGAACAGGGCCGGAACACGAGATAAATTGTCAGCCGCCAAATTCTGTTTACCCGGGCGGTACACAATTTCAAAGTCGTATCCCAAAAGTTTAGTGAGCCATTTCTTCTGTTCCGGAGTTTGAATGACCTGATCTTGTAGACTTTTAAGAGAGTGCTGGTCTGTTATGATCGTGAAATGCCGACCCAGTAAGTATTGGCACCATTTGGCAACCGCCTGTGTAATGGCAAACATCTCCCTTTGATAGGTAGAAGCCCGTTGCATTCGTGGGCAGAGTTTCTGACTCATGAAAGCTATGGGGTGTTTGTCTTGTGATAAAACTACTCCAATGCCAACCCCTGAAGTGTCAGTTTCTAGAACAAATGGTTTGGTGAAGTCCGGAAGATGTAGCACTGGGGTATTGCTCAAGAATGATTTCAGTGTGTTAAACGCCTCGGCAGCTTCACTTGACCAGTGAAAACTGTCTTTCTTCAACAAATTTGTAAGGGGGCTTGCCACTTGAGCAAAAGACTTGATAAACCTGTGGTAATAACTTGCTAACCCCAGGAAACTTCGTAGTTCCTTGAGGCAAGTAGGAACTGGCCACTGTTGAATGGTAGCGATCTTTTCGGGATCCACCTCGATGCCAGCAGCTGAGATTATGTGCCCGAGATAGGCGATGGAGGTTTGGCCGAATATGCACTTGGATGGCTTCGCAACTAACTTTGCACGCTGCAGCGTCTGCAAGACCAATCGAACATGCTGCAAATGGTCTTTCCAAGAGGGACTGTAGACCAAAATATCATAAAAAAAACCAGGACAAATCGCCGTAAGAACGGTCGTAAGACATCATACATTATTGCTTGAAAGGTGGAGGGAGCATTGGAAAGGCCGAATGGCATCAGAAGAAACTCATAGTGGCCATCGTGTGTACGAAATGCTGTCTTACCCACATCTTCTGGACTAATCCTGATCTGGTGATACCCTGCCAAGAGGTCAAGTTTGGAAAAATGAGAAGCACCATATAATTCATCGAACAACTCATCAATTGATGGAATAGAAAACCGATCCTTGATGGTTACAGCATTAAGAGCCCTATAATCCATGCAAAATCGCCAAGTGCCATCCTTCTTACGAACCAAGAGGACTGGGGAAGAAAATGGACTGGTGCTGGGCTGAATAATTCCATCATTGAGCATCTCTGCCACCATTTTCTCCATCTCCTGCTTCTGAAAATGTGGATAACGGTAAGGCCTGACATTGACGGGAGTAGTATTGGGTAGTAATGGAATGTGGTGATCTTGTTTACGTGCTGGAGGTAGGCCCTTGGGTTTGGTAAATACATCGGTGAAGTCATCTAACACTGCCTGGAGATCGGCTGGATAAGTCGGGTGAGGGAAAGAGGGTGGCAGTGCTTCAAGTTGATACAGGGCAGCAATTGCATCAGTGGAAGAAAGTCGGCGTAATGTGTTGATTTGCACCGGCTGGATTGAAGGGAGCTCGCCTTGCCAAGTCACTTCCTGATTGCCTACACGAAATTGAAATTTAGCCACAGCGTAATCGGTCACCACAGGACCCAATGTCGATAACCAAGAGACACCCAGCACTAAATCCCAGCCTTCAATTGGTGAAACATAGAAAGAGAGGGTAAGGTTTGTGCCCTGAACCCACAATGGTACCTCCCGAACGAGACCCGAGCACGTGAGACGCTCTCCATTACCAACCACCACTGTAAAAGGTGTAATAGCTTCAATGGGCAACTTAAGGAACCCAACCACTCTTGTTTGAATAAAATTGTGGGAACTGCCTCCATCTAGCAGAATCTGGACTGGGTGGCCGGAGATGAAACCGGTGAAACGGAGAGTGGTGGAGAGAGAACCCCCAGCGAGAGCATTATAAGAGATTGAGGAGAGCTCCTGTGTTTCTTGGATCTACAGGGTCTCGGCTAAATCAACATCAGAGCTGGCCGGAGAAGAAGTCGGTGGTGGCTCAGTGTCTTCTTCAATAAAAAGTAGTTGAGGGAGAGCTTTACACTTATGGCCATAACTGTACTTCTCATCACAATTATAGCAAAGGCCCTTAGCTCGTTTATTTGCAATTTTAGATGGGGTGAGTTTCCGAAAAGGGACAGCTGTAGGTTTAGTTTGGTGTTGAAGGGTGATGGAGGGTACGGTCTGTTGTGGTTGGGTGGGTTTAGGGGTGGGTAATAATGGAGGATGGATGCCTAATCTGGGTTTGGTATGGCCCGAAGCCAACGCGAAGCGTTGCTCGTGGACATGGGCCAAATGAAAAGCCTCTTCCAAGTCGTTGGGTTGGGCCACGAGTAGTTCGGTTTTGATATCAGCCCTAAGGCCTGAAATGAAACAACGGATCAGGTATTGTGGAGGGAGCTACATTGTTTTGTTGGTGAGGGCTTCAAATTTGGGTTGGTAATCACTCACTGTGGAAGACATGGTAAGTTTTGAGAGTTGGCCTTCTGGAGATTCAAGGTCCTTTGACCGGAACCGCTTAATCAATGCCACCGTGAATGGCTCCCACCAGGCGAGTTGACGAATGTGGTACATCCACTGGAACCATTCCGCCGCCTCATCCGACAGATAAAATGAAGCAATAGTTAATCGATCCTCCAGTTCTATGTGATAGAAATCGAATTACCGATTGGCTAAGAAAACCCAGTTTTCGGGATTGGTACCTGTAAAGCGGGGAAACTCTACTGGGGCTGGCTTGTGGCGGCCAAAAGTGCTGGATCTCAGTGTAGCCTCCATGGAGGTGGAAGCACCGCCGCGATGGACGGATGCTGGCGACGAGGAAGGTGCTGCGAGTGCATCAACCTTCTGCAACAGTTGTTTCAGAACAGAGTGGATCTCATCCACCTCGTGTCGAAGGCGATGGTTGGCTTCATTAGCAGCTTTGACGCCGTCCTCCAGTTGCTTGAAACGGGTACCCTCAGCCATAGATGCGAGAGGTCAGTGAAAGCACCAATGTTGTGAAAGCTTATTGTTCAGAGCAAACAACCCCAGTGAAGGGTGATTTCATTGATAATAAAAGATAGTGACGATTACAGGGAATCGAAAAGTACAGGGAAATAAATCTAAGAAGGGAAGATGAGGGGACAAGATTCTTCTACAATCATAATCTCCTCTCGTAGAGAGGCTCTGCTCCCAGCTTTATACCCGATTTCCCGTGTTTGTCGCACAAACCGTTAGGCTGAGGTGACATAATCAGCCAATCTTCTAGAAGGGGTCTTAAGGCGGTTACTCCTTCTTGGCTCAGCAACTTCTTCCCCATGAGTCACTAAATCCTGGGCTGCATCGTCGTGGGCTGCATAATCATTGCCAACTTCTACCTCCTCTGTTTGCTTATGGGCTTCTGTGTTCAAGGGTCTGCTTCTTAATTCCCCGCCTAAGTCTGCATTCACAACACAAGACGAACAATAGGTCGTTGGCGGAGGCTGCCCTTGGTAGGAATGCCATTATTCAAAGCTACCAAATTCAACACTCAATCTTGGACTTGAATCGGGCATGCTTAGTTTTGAATGGTGTTAACCCGAGAACTAAATCAAAAGTTTGTCTGGATGAATTTTCAACTCTTTTTTATATATTTAATCTCTCCCTCTACTCATCGAATATCCTCTATCCATGTCTTCGAGCCATTCACAGCGATCATCACACAATGTCAAAACACTCAGAGATGAAATCTCAGACACCATATTGTTGACTGCATCTGATCTCCTTCATAAACTAATTTCCCACTAAGATTGAGAGTTGGTAACTAAGTAGACATTCAGAAACCACATGGTCCTAAGTAACATATTGACATAAAGAATTAAGTGTGGGAATCTGACATTAGAAGGTCTATTCTGCTATTCCCGATCCAATTGTCATTCCAAAATCTCGCCTTTAATCTGTTCCCTACTTGTATCCGAGTGTTCTCCTGCAAGGCAATACCCGATTGACTCTCTTGACCTCAAACTCGAACAATATCTCGCCAAATAATAGATGCCTTCTTCAGATCAAAGGTAGGATTTAAATCACTGGAGTGGGTTACACATTTACCTCCAGTTAGTTGCTTCTAGTCCTTAATTATTGTCTACTTAGGTAAAACTCCATAGCTCCTTGGAGAGTAAGCACTGACTCGTGATTATTTTCAAATCAATTATTCCCATCCCGCCCCGATCCTTAGCAACAATGATTTGTTTCCAGGCCACAAAACAAGCGTTCCTTTGAATCCTCATTCCTGTTCTAAAACAAATTTCTCAGCACCTGAATTAATTTCTTTGCGAGAGCAACCGATAGCTGACACATTGATATGAAACAGATAGGCGACCCGCTTAGTACAGACTAAAATGACGCCACTCTCCCTCCAAGCCAAAGATACTTCCCTTTTTACAACTTTAATTTGTTGTAGAATTTATCTATCACTGGTTGCCAAACACCCACCCTTTTCATGTTTGCTTCTAACGGGAATCCAAGGTATTGCAAAGGAAAGTGATCAGCCTTGCTATGAAGCATATTAGCGATCTGCTCAACTTGGAACGTTCTTTCGCAGAGTAACACCCACCACACTACTCTTGTAAAAAATTTTTTACAATGCTTAGGTCGGACAAAGATGCATGTGTTACATGCAAGACCTACATGTCAAAATGCTTTTTATTGATACGGGTCCCCAAATAATTCATGTCAAATGCATATGTGCATACTAAGGTATTGTTCTAAAAGATGCATGTGATAGATGCGTGAACTTGTGAACTTATACTGTACGTTAGAAAATAACCAATGCAACTAAAGAATTATTTTGCATGAACAAAACGATTCCTATGTGTTCTTCTTAAAATGTAGGATTCTCGGGTTAGGAGTCATTCCGGGGTTAAGGTTCTCCAGGAGATTTTTAAGATTCTACAACAACGCCCAAGCGTAGCCCGGCTTGTGGCCCGAGCGGGGTTTTGACCTTTCTGGGGGGGGGGGGGGGGGGGGGGGGGGGGGGGGGGGGGGGGGGGGGGGGTGGCATTCGATCAACTAGTTGCTCATTTTGATTCATGCTTCAAAGGCATATACCTTTCTCGTTGTGGGTTACTATGCAGCCTTCAGAGTGGCTTTCGGGGCAGCAATGAGCAGCTTGCCCGAGGACTTATACTGTGTGTTTTATCTTCTCTTTTTGTCACTACGAGCGACACAGTCTGCTACCATCTTGTGCGCTTCTTTGAGCGTTTTGAGGACATTTATGGCTGGAGGTGCACGGGCTTGTCTACTGCCTTCCGCGAGATGACTTCTTTTTCCTACGGCAGTCGTCAGAAATGCGCATTTTCTCCTGTTCGAGTTTGGGAGGTATGTTCTTTTTGTTTTTCGTGTCTCCTTTTTATTTGTTCGATTGAATTCTGACTTTCTTTTCTCTTCTTTCTCCTTCTTTTTCAGGTCTGGGGCTTGGAGCATGGGCACTTTCAATGCAAGCCGTCGCATTCTCACCCTTTTTTGGCCTGCGACAGGTCATTGGCGAGATGTCCATTTTGCCGCTACCCGGGACACGGCCAGTCGATGCATCACCTCCGCTTGCTCGGAGGGCTCAGTGATTTCCTTCTCTTGCTCTCCATATTTGGTCGACTGATCCCTTCTTGATTGTCTTCTCATTGCTTGTTCCTCTTTTTGCAGGTGATCTTCCGCCCCTTCAACTTACTCTGAGAATTTTCTGGTTGTGTGAACACCCAAATTTGATCTACGAATATTCTATTAATTTAGATTTTAAATGTGTTTAAACCCAATGATTGTTGAGATGATTTAATCTTGGGCTAAATTATGTTTAGAGTCTAAATTAATAAAATATGGACCCTCCAGCAATAGCAGCCCACTAAACACATTACTTGCAGCCTAATTTTAGCTCTGATTTTTGTAGAAATTCAGAGTTATAATATTTCTTTTTATAGATATTGTGTTTATAGTAAGAAAGTGTAGAAAAGAGGCAAATTTTGGGGCGTGTTGTTGATAAAAAGGCAAAATTTGGGTGTAACATACAAGTTAGGAGTATTTCTTGGGCAGAGAACATTAATGTAGGGCGTGGGAATCAAGCCAAGTTGGAATTAATGAGAATCGGGGCTAAAAGAGGGAAGAACAGCTACAGTGAACGGGTCCTGGCAGACATGCGGACCTGTTTTGACAATTTTTCTTAGTTTTCCTTTTTTTTTATTCTAACTCACAACCATCTGATCTAGGGTGAAGTCATAAAGTTCTTTTCCTCTCCTTTTTCTTTTCTCTCTTTTTTTTTTTTTCTCTCTTTTTCCTTTTTTTTTCCTTTTCTTCCCCCTTTTTCTTTTCTCTTTCAGGAAGATGACTTCACAGCCAGGCTTAGGATGAATCTGAAGTAAAATCAATTTACTGGATCAGGTCTTCGTAGTTCATTTTATGGTTCCCAAACTAAGTTAACAAACTTTGTCAAGGTTCAGACATCATGCTCGTAAATGAGAAGACAGAGGCTTTCATTCATTCCACAGAAATTGAACAACAGAAACATAAGACTGACGACATTGACCCTTCAGGGTGAGGTTAACAAGGATAAACCACGACCCCCCTTTTATTCAGAAATGCAAATAACAGACTCGACATTTATAATTGAAGAAACCCCG
This sequence comes from Turnera subulata, assembly GCA_028386065.3. Taxonomy (NCBI): domain Eukaryota; kingdom Viridiplantae; phylum Streptophyta; class Magnoliopsida; order Malpighiales; family Passifloraceae; genus Turnera; species Turnera subulata. The sequence continues at coordinate 33,035 of JAKUCV010001291.1, read as the reverse complement.
TCAATCCGAATTGGCATCTATAAACATCCTTTTTTATTGTTCACTCTATCTTGTCTGGATACACAAGCTTCCTTCGTAGGACTATAGTAACGGTTTCTCTCGGATCATCCGGTTGGACTTCGACCACCATTGTTTCATCTTCGGTTTCTGGATCGTCCCTATCTTCCTCATCAGCCATTATGCCATCTTGAGGTTTCAATTGTTCGTCGAATCTCGAGGCGTCATTCCAATCATCCCATTTGCTCTCCCTCATCTCTCTAATGCAATCCCAAATGGTTTCCTTTGCCTTCATGCTTTCTCGAGTGAGTGCAACATTTTGGAGTTGAATGCCTCTTATCACATCTTCGACCAGAGCGTATTGCCCCATAGCATCTCGGAATTGTTTCATGGCCACCTGGGGGAGAGGTTGCCCAAACAGGACTCCCCGGAGGATTTTCTCCTCCAACTTGCTCATTAGGGCCCTAAATGTGGATTGTACCTCCCTTTCTTGCTGGAGACTCCAGTCTTCGTACATTGGCTACTCATTCTCCCCCATCAGCTGATCCCTTGGCACTGCCCTCATGCCAATGCCGTCTTTCGACTGGTCAACATGCTCATTACTCATGACTCCTCCTCACTGTCAAAGGTGAAAAAGTGGAATTCAATATCTCGTCTGGGTGGGTTCAAAAGAAAAGGATTGTTAACAACGGATTTGGTTAAAGAGGGTGGTATGCAGATCGACTTCCGACTCGGTCACGCTTCACTTATTTTGAAATTATGCAAAATGTCAGGTGTTATGCAAATCTAATCTTTGGATTTTCAGCGCAATTGGACATTTACTCAAATTATCCAAAAATGAATCCTCTCTGAATTTTGGCTGATCATTGCTTGAAGGCCGTACTTTTTTTTTTTTATAACCATGGGTGACTTCCCCTCTCCTCCTTGTTTACACTCCCAATGTATACTTAAATTCGAGCCCCAAAATAACAAGACACAACACATATGTACAAAACATGACATATACCACACAAATGCACGTACCACTTATTGAATTATTATGCATGAGATGCTCAGGGTATGCAGCTGGTTGGGGGCTAAAGATTGCCGCTAAGAAATTGTTTGACCTACTCACATGTGATAATAGATATCGCGTGAGGTCCAAGGCCCATTAATCCCCATCATTGCTAATCATCGAGAAACGGGTTCACTCAAGCCACTATCGCTTAAGGAAAGCATTGTAGCGGACTTGGATTCCCTCGCCCTCTTACGGTAGAGGCTTCACATCAATCATCATGAATGCAAGGTACTTATGATGACACATAAAAGGCATACAAATTTCGACGATTGCACAAAGTTTCTTAAACCCTCTATGTCCCTAGTGGAGTGGCCAGCTATGAGGACCCGACCCAAAGTTAATTGGGCCTCCTCACTTATTCCTTTACACCTTCTTCTTAGCCGTCACCCAATACTTTTGGAGTCGCCACCCAAATTTTATTACAGAAAAAAATTCGGGAAAAAATCGTTCTTGAATCCTAATGACTCTATTTAAAGCAACTGATTAGCGAACCAAAGATATTGGGCCTAGGGGTTCATCATGGATGGGAAGGTGTTAGGCACCCATCCATGTTGGGGCGAAACTTTGTGTAATTGGAAAATAGTTGCATGCCTTGTGAGAGTGTGTGTTGTGTGAAAATAAATTAGATAAAATAAACTAAATCAAACTGAAACAAAAGGGAAAATAAAAATAATTGGGCTTGAGTTTCCACCACTAGAAACCACCTACGTACCCTGACGACCAGGTTCAAAGCCCACATGGTTCTTGATATGGCATCATAACAACAATTACATCATAAATATCATCAGCAAATTACCAACAAATAGTAGACAAAAATGGGATTTAGGATTACCTCTTGTAGCCCTCCTCTAGCTCCTTGGTTTGGTTGTGTTCTTCATCCACTTTCTTCCCACTCCTTTGCTCAATCTTTGATCCCTTCTTGTTCTACCCTTGCTGCTCTCTTGTTGATGATACCCACGAAATTTCTCCAGAGTTTCTGCCTAAGAATTTTTCTGGACTTGGAGAGGTAGAGTTCCTCTAAGTACTAAAACTTATAGGGGTGTATGTGAAAGAGGAATTCTATGTCCTTGGATGTGAATTCGAGGTCCTATTTATAGAGTTCTGGGGAGTGCAAGGGTCGTGCACCTCTTAATGGTCAAGATTCTGGCCGAAAATTTGGGGCAAAATCGTGTAGGATCAAATTAGAAACAAAACCGGGGAAAAATCATCATTCTGGGCATCCATGACCGCCATGCCCCGGTCGTCATCCCTTGGATGGCAACCAGGCCTGGCGATCATCCTTGAATGACCGCCCAGACTTGGCGGTCTTCCTGAGATGGGCACCCGGCTCCCCTGGATTTCACTCGTTCTTTCCATTTTTGGTCCCCAATCCCCCTAATTCCGTCCTGATTTGATCTAACCGTGTAATTAACCCCCAATCAACCTAGAAAACGCTCTTTTCTTCATTAGTACTCCTCCTAATCATCCCATAACTGATTGATACATATTAAACCCCCATTTTATGCAAAAATCACACCAAAAACACATTTACCTTTTAAAGGATGATTTGATTATGATTTTCTACGAAAATCAGAGTTAAGAGCAGTCTGCAAGTAATGTGTTTATGGGCTAACCAACTCTGGAGAATTCATATTTCATTAACTTGGGCCTCTAAATTCATTCTTAACCCAAGAATAAATCATCTCAATATAATTAGGTTGAAATAAATAAGAATAATAAATAGAATAAAATATATTTTAGTTAATTAGGCCTTAATATATATTTTTATCCTAAGATTAAATCATCTTATTAGTCCTAAAACTTAAACACATAAAGGTTCAAATTACCAAAATTCTAAAATAAATTTTAATCATGCCTAAACCCAAGAACAAATCATCTCATCAATCTCAAGGTTGAAGCATGTCCAAAATCCAATTCAGAAGAATATCCGTGGGTAAAATTTGGGTGTTCACAAATATATATTTTGCCTATTTTGTATTTTTATGGTGGTTTTATAGAAATTGGGAATAATTTGATGTGAGATTGTGCGAATACCCGAGCCAAAATCACTTGGGCCTATTCACCTAATCCTTTCACCTTCTTTTTTGGGTCAATCCCATAACATTGGAGTAGCCACCCGAGTTTTATTAAGGGCAAAACTTGGGAAAAACCTTTATATGACTCCTTTAGACTACATGGTCATGGCGAACTAAAGTTATGGGATCGGGGGTTCGTCACAGATGGGAAGGTGTTAGGCACCCATCCGTGTTGGGTCGAGACTATGTGTAATTATGAAATGCAAGTGTGCCTGGTGCAAGTGTGCAGGTGTGGAAAGTAAAGAGAAGGGGAGAAGAAGAAGATTTGGAATAAAAGGGAAAGTAAAATATTTGGGCTTGAGTCTCCACCACTAGAGACCACCTACGTACCCCGGCGACCGGGTTCAAAGCCCACGTAGTTCTTGACATGGCATCACAGAAATCACATAATCAAAAAAAGCACCATCAAATAACCAGCAAGCAGCAATCAATAAAGTGCACAATAAAAAGGGTTAGAACACTTAGCTCGGTTGTTGGACATAAACTATAGGTCGTCTTCTATTGAATTTCGGACAGTGCAAATGGCCGATTCAGCATCTGGTCTCAACAGAAAAGTTGTAGCTCTTCCTATTATCTTTCCAAAGAGTCCAAGATCACAACAATCGAACTCCTAGAACTCGAGATATAGATTTTTTTTCTGAGACTGCTTGCGTCAGGTCCTTCTACCCGGATTGCCCACCTTCTTGACTCCTAGAATGCCTTTGATTGCCTCCTCCTCTTGATCTCCTCTTGATCCCTTCTTGTTGGCTTCTTCCTTGATGCTTTCCCATGAAAGTTCTCAAGAGTTTCTGCCTATAGGGATGTTTCTAGGCTTGGAAAAGTAGGGTTTCTCCGAGCAAACAAAGCTTATAGGGGTGTGTGTGTAATGAGTGATTGATCCTTTGAAATGTGTGTGAGGGGTCCTATTTATTGTGCTCTGGGGAGTCTAGGGGCGTGGAACTGCTTAACGGTGAAGATTATGCCCGAAAGTCTGGTCCAAAACCGCGTAGAATCAAATTGAGGGTGAAAATCGGGGAAAATCAGGCAATCTGGGCGCCAGGACCGCCAGAGCCGGCGGTCATGGGATGGATGACCGCCATGGCCGACGGTCATCCCACCATGATCGCCCGGCACCCCGCGTTTTCCCCGTTCTTTCCTTTTTTTTTACCGGTTTCCCTTAATTCCTCCCTGATTTGACTCCACCGCATAATTAACCCCTAATCTACCCAGAATTAGCTCTTTTCTTGACTAGTACTCCCTCGAATCATCTCCTAATGGATTGATTACACATTAATTCCCCATTTTATGCCAAAATCATACCAAAAACACATTTACCACTAAGGGATGATTTAACTCTGATTTTCGTAGAAAATCAGAGCTAAGATTGATCTGTAAGTAATGTGTTTATGGGCTACTCAACTCTGGAAGGTCCATATTTCGTTAACTTTGGCCCTCACATTCATACTTAACCCAAAAATAAATCATCTCATTATGATTGGGTTAAAATAAAGAAGAAAGCCCAAGTAAATAAAATAGGACAATATTTTATTGAACTAGGTTTAATATATTTTTATCTTAAGATTAAATCATCTCATTAATACTAAAGTTCAAACGTGTGAATTCCCAATTCATAAAACATACATTCCACCAAAATAAATTCCAAGTGTGCCTTAGCCAAAGACTAAATCATCGCATCAATCTTATGGTTTGAGCCTACCCAAAATCTAAATTAGAGGAATATTCATAGGTCAAATTCGAGTGTTCACAGATGCCCCTCGTTGATGAGTCCTTAAAGACTAAGGCCAAAAAAACGTAAGGAAAAGAACAACCAAATTTGAGGGATAGATGCGTGGTGTGTGCCAAGTTTTGGAGCATCCCATGCTCCTCTCCAGGAATCATCTCATCCTGAAGTTTTGAGGGATGGGCCCTCAGATTCTGGGAATCATCGCATCCCAGGTCTCGGGAATGGTCTCATCCCGAGGTGATAGAATCATCTCATCTGTCGGGTTGTCGACAAGGAACACTCCCATCCTTGTTAGCTAGGTTTTGACTTGGGAATCATCTCATCCCAAGTCTTCGGGAATCATCTCATCCCAGGGTGATAGAATTAAGTTGTCAACAAGGAATACTCCCATCCTTGTCAGCTGGGTTTTGTCTTGGGAATCATCTCATCCCAAGACGATAGAATCATCTCATCTATCAACAAGGAATACTCCCATCCTTGTCAGATGGGTTTTGTCTTGAGAATCATCTCATCCCAAGACGATAGAATCATCTCATCTATCAACAAGGAATACTCCCATCCTTGTCAGCTGGGTTTTGACTTGGGAATCATCTCATCCCAAGACGATAGAATCATCTCATCTATCAACAAGGAATACTCCCATCCTTGTCAGCTAGGTTTGACTTGGGAATCATCTCATCCCAGGACGATAGAATCATCTCATCTATCAACAAGGAATACTCCCATCCTTGTCAGCTGGGTTTTGACTTGGGAATCATCTCATCCCAAGACGGTAGAATCATCTCATCTATCAACAAGGAATACTCCCATCCATGTCAGCTGGGTTTTGTCTTGGGAATCATCTCATCCCAGGACGATAGAATCAACTCATCTATCAACAAGGAATACTCCCATCCTTGTCAGTTTGGTTTCGACTTGGGAATCTTCTCATCCCAAGTCTCGGGAATCATCTCATTCCGAGGCAATAGAATCATCTCATCTATAAACAAGGAATACTCCCATTTTGTCAGCTGGGTTTTGACTTCAGAATCATCTCATCCCAAGGCGATAGAATCATCTCATCAATCAACAAGGAATACTCCTATCCTTGTCAGCTGGGTTTTGACTTGGGAATCATCTCATCCTAAGTCTCGGGAATCATCTCATCCCGAGGCGATAGAATCATCTCTTCTATCAACAAGGAATACTCAGATCCTTCTCAGTTGGGTTTCGACTTGGGAATCATCTCATCCCAAGACGATAGAATCATCTCATCTATCAACAAGGAATACTCCCATCCTTGTCAGCTAGGTTTGACTTGAGAATCATCTCATCCCAAGACGATAGAATCATCTCATCTATCAACAAGGAATACTCCCATCCTTGTCAGCTGGGTTTTGACTTGGGAATCATCTCATCCCAAGACGATAGAATCATCTCATCTATCAACAAGGAATACTCCCATCCATGTCAGCTGGGTTTTGTCTTGGGAATCATCTCATCCCAGGACGATAGAATCAACTCATCTATCAACAAGGAATACTTCCATCCTTGTCAGCTGGGTTTCGACTTGGGAATCATCTCATCCCAAGTCTCGGGAATCTTCTCATCCTGAGGCGATAGAATCATCTCATCTATCAACAAGGAATACTCCCATCCTTGTCAGTTGGGTTTCGACTTGGGAATCATCTCATCCCAAGTCTCGGGAATCATCTCATTCCGAGGCAATAGAATCATCTCATCTATAAACAAGGAATACTCCCATCTTGTCAGCTGGGTTTTGAGTTGAGAATCATCTCATCCCAAGGCGATAGAATCATCTCATCTATCAACAAGGAATACTCCTATCCTTGTCAGCTGGGTTTCGACTTGGGAATCATCTCATCCCAAGTCTCAGAAATCATCTCATCCCAAGGCGATAGAATCATCTCTTCTATCAAGAAGGAATACTCAGATCCTTGTCAGTTGGGTTTCGACTTGGGAATCATCTCATCCCAAGTCTTGGGAATCATCTCATTCCGAATGGCTTCGCCATCTGATTTTCGTAAAAAATGCCGTCTCACGGCTAGGCTATCTAGTCTCTAGGGTTCTTGTGCCCCTACCGTCGTCTAAGATGTCGCTTCGCGACTGTGTTGTCTATACCTTGGGCATCACATGCCCCTACATCTCTCAACAGAAAGGTTCCACTTCGTGGTTTGGTTGTCGAGAATCTTCTCATCCCGTGGTTTGCGAGAATTGTGTTCCCGGCTTCTGGCTCGTATGTGTCATGGGTTACGGGAGCCACGTCCCGGCTTTAGTTTGGATCTCAAGGTTTGTGGGAACCACGTCTCGGCTTTTGGTTTGCTCATCTTTGATTTTCTCTCATCTGGATTCCCTCGTGTCTGGACTCATCTCTAGCTTCTCTCTTGGTTTACTCATGTCTGGATCCCTTATGGCTAGGTTTCCTGGATTGGCTCCTCTCATGTCTGGATGACTGGACGATTTGCAAGAACTGGGTCCTTGGCTTTTGACTAGGTCAACTGGTTTTCTTTTTGGGGTGCAAAGACTGGGTCTTCGGCTTTTTGACTGGATTCTCTCACCTCACTAGGTTGCGAAGACTAGGTCTCCAGCTTTCGACTGGATTTCCTCAACTCTCTGGGTTGCAAAGACTGGGTCTTTGGCTTTTGACTGGGTTCCTTCTCGACTAGGTGCTCTCGTTGCTCAAGTTCTCTCATTGTCTTATCGGTTTAGGGTGGTCTGGATCATATGCTCCTAGGTTGTCTAACTGGGTTTGGAAGAGATGAAGGTGTGTCGTGCCCCTTGAGACATACGAACCAAGAGTGGGGTGTTATGCTCCCGGTATCTCGCCAAGGTTTTAGAGATGGGGTTTGGGGTGCCCTGGGTTTAGAATCATCTCTAAGCGTCCCAGCCCATAGCCAAACGGGTGATCTACCTAGTTTGAAACGAAAGAATGGGCCCGCCATGCCCCTAGGAGTCAATCGATCAGAATGGGATTGCATGCCCTAGGAAGCTTGACTCAAAATACGGGGTAGCATGCCCCTTGCAACCTCATTAACCCGTATTTAGGGCCCACCATGCCCCTAATATCATGATGTAGGTCTAATATATTGTGTGATGTCAGCTTGACGAGTCGGAGAAATAAGGCATGACATGCCTCTTGTCTACAATTCTCATTATCTACAAGAATTGTTCATGCCATGCTCCTTCAGCTAGCAACCCTAGGAAATGTAAGTCTACATCGATTTCCGGTGTCACCTCTATTGACCATTTATCTTCAACCAAGTCTACCTTCTCATGTTCTACATGCAAGTGATGCATGAGCATGTCTACAATATATTCATCTTTTCAATGTATGAGGGCACCCCTAGCTTCTATATGTTGGATTCAAGTGCTTATGACATGTTTTCCCTTCTTTCTCTCTCCCCCTCACTCCTCTTCTTTCTATGTTCCCCTCTTCCTCCCTTCATGTCTTCTTCTTTTCCTCTTCGCTCTTGATTTTCCCTTTCCCCTTAGATACAAGTGCCATCTACTTCTACATGAATGTTTAGATGTATGTACTTTCTATCTTAGACGTATTGGATTCGAATGTAGATGGTCCTAGTATGATGCATGAGTATTGATAACCATTCAAGCTAAGGTGAAAGTTAAGTGGCTTGAGAAAAAGCGAGCTATCCCATAAAAAAAAAACCATAGCCTCAAAGAAAAAGACACCCAATGACTATGAACCCATTCATTTCAAACTCTAGCTGAGACCCCAGAGGTAAGCATTCCTTGTCAAAAAGGTTTTGATGGGCAAATTGTCTAATCAGAGTAAGGTGAATGGACGAGTGAATACCCATTTGACAATAGATGGGGGCAATGTGCCCAGATGTTTCTATACCCCTTTTGTTGATGATGACATTGTCAATCGAATGGTCTATCTCTGATGAGTGATCTAACATATGGATATCTCTTTGTTGTCATTGACTACTATCCCATTTTCGTTTTGGCCTTAACTTTTGCCTAGGTCGCTCCCTCGGGTTTTCAACCTAGCAGGCTTCTCTTTCCTCTTTTTTTTTTTCTTTTTTTTTTCTTTTTTGGGAGTAGCAATCATAGACACAGAGTATTGCGATCACAAAGCTTTGGGCAAGATCAAGACCACTCGGGCTGGGTATACTCGAATGACTAATGGAGAGGTAAACTATCAATTTCAAAGAGGGGTTAGCAGGAAACCAGAGTGCTATTGGGAGACCATCGAAGATGCACAACAATTGATGACCAAATTCACAATATATCTTCTTGGGAGAGGCGGACTCGATTGACGATAAAATACAAGTCAAGAAGAAAGGCCTTATGGCAACTAGGAAGGCCCGAATACAATCAACAGTGTGGCAAACGCATCAAGCAATGACCCCAATCCTTCCATTAAATCAATCTGGAAACCAACAATAGACCGAGCCCATTACCGGGTTACCTACGTATCTATGGATGTGATGTTGGGTTTGAGATGAAATCGGCGGGTGTTTGGTAGAATGGTGTTTAGTGAAAGGCTGAAGGTAGTGGGAGAACACTTGTATTATGACTTCTTCCTTCCTTCCCGATTTCAAGGGATGAGAGATGAATCACCATTTAGGCACCAAGGGTCACTTCCTCTTTTTTTTTGATTTCTTTTCTCTTTTCTTTTCTTTTTTTTTCTTTTCCTTTTTTTCTTTTTTTTTCTTCTTCTTTTTTTTTTTTTCGAGGAGAGTGACCCTTTTGAACAAGTGCTCTTGGATTAGACTCTTTCGGAATCTAGATTCATCTTTGGGAAGCAACTCTTCTAGACAAGTGTTCTCGGCGATTGTGGTGGGGTCTACATGGAGGATGGGTTGGATACGCGCCCAAAGGTCAAATCGAGTATGTGTTCGAAGGTCAGTGTCGGCAACATGTTTTTAGGTGGTGGAGTAAGGTAAGTGTTTAGGATTACATCCACAAAATCAGGTCTTTGTAGTTCGTTTTATGGTCCCCTAGATTGATCCAATAGAATGTCATGAAGTCACGCATACTTTGCCACATACACACAAAAGATAAGGAAATTAGAATTTCATTCCTTATGTAGAAAGAATCAAAGTACAAATGGTGACACAGTTGATTGTTAGACATAGAAATTAACCCTTGCCCCTTTCGACTTGACTCAAACTCTATACTCTAAAGAACAACTATGACACTCCTCCCGATTCTTGGTCATCACTCTACCCATGCTTAACAATTTGGCCCGTGGTCTCTAATCAACTCCTCCCACACTTGTAGTTCTCGTCTACCCTCAACATTATTGAGTGGTCTCTTGGAACACATCACCTCTGTTTCCTCATCTCATTGCCCCTATGCTATCACCGCCTTGTCATTACTCCTATCATCCCTCTCATTATCATATCCTATTGTCCTCCCATTCCCCATCGTCACTTCTCACATCTCTTCGTACGTTCTTCTTCATTGTTTCTCCCCCAAAGAACGGGATTTATATTTCTTCCCATGAGAAGGCCTCCTTGGACTTGTCTTAGCTAGTATGATCAACTCTCGTCAGTTTGGCTTCGTATCCTGGTCCCCTAGCTTCCCAAATTGGCATCTCAACTTAGAAATTTGACTTGGCTTCTTGAATCAACTTAGCTCGCCGGATTGGCCCATCAACTTGGTTCACATTCAAACATTAGAGCTTACACTATTCTTCTTGAGAGGATGCTTGGACTTGCATCTCCTTTCACAAGGAAGGCCCAATGGTAAAGTCTCAACCCGCCAACTCAGCTTGTCAGTCTGGCTCCTCGGCTTGGCTCTTCAGTTTGATTCTTCATCTCGACTTCTTGTCTTGAATCATCGGCTCGATTCACAAGTGAAAACTAGGGCTTACATCTGTGTTTTTTAAGAAGGCCCAATCAGATCACCTCATCTCACCTCTTCTACTATGGTTATTGGGGCTTATATCTCCTCTCACGAGAAAGCCCAACCAAGTAGTCCGGTCTCCCTTTTTCTGCCATAAATATGGGGGGTTTACTTCTCCTCTCACGAGAAGGCCCAAAGTCACCATGGTGTCTCAATTCGATGCTTCATTACTGTTTCGGCCCACTTCCCATCTTCTGCCTTAGGATTCCCCCCCACAATTTCCCATGTCTGCACTATCCCCCGTCTATCTACCATATGTGAGATCAACACCTTTGGGGTACACCCTTAACTTCTAGTGTTTTCACCATTTCCTCGTCTACTGTGATCATTGCCTTATAATGTATCCACTGTTCCTAATATCCTTACCATCCCCTTCCAACTAAGTCAATACTCACTCCAGGTGTCCTAAGGATTCAATTCTAGTAATAGAGTTCATGGTCATCAGGGATTTTAGACTCAAGTCAAGTTCTCTTTCAAAGTATTTGAAAAAGGTTGGAAAACGTGATGGGATAAATTCGCAAAAACATTTTTCTTAGTTTTCAAAAATATCCTTATCTATCCTTCTTTGAAGACACAGGCCCGAAGGGTCAGAATTTAAAAAAATGGGACACCCTAGCTCGAATTCTGTTTTGTGCTTTGAAAAATATGTGATGCAATGCCAAATGTATGCAAATGTGAATCCCCTAAGATAAGGTAGACCGACTGGACATATTTGTCAACTAGGAAACAACATCAAAAATATAATATCAGCTTAGGCATGTATACTTACTCCCGTAGGGTTTGTTTACCGGACTCATCTATTCACACTACGCAATATAGCACCCTACGAAGAGTTAGCACAGCGGTTCCACATTAAAAAACACTCTATTTACACATACAAGAATCCACAATAATAGCCACACAAAAAAAATACACATACTACTTATTGATTCAATATGCATGAGATGCTCAGGGTATGCAGCTGGTTGGGGGCTAGAGATTGCCGCTAGGGAATAGGCTGACCTACTTACATGTGATAGTGGATATCGCGTGAGGTCCTAGGCCAATTAATCCCCATCATTGCTCTTGCATCGAGAAACGGGTTCACTCAAACCACTATCGCTTAAGGAAATGTAGTGGACTTGGATTCCCTTGCCCTCTTACGGTAGAGGCTGCACATCAATCATCATGTATGCAAGGCACTTATGATGACAAATAAAAGGCACACAAGATTCAGTAATCGCACAAAGTCTCTTGAACCCACTACTTCCCCAGTCGCCAACTGTGAATACCCGACCCAAAATCACTTGGGTCTATTCACCTAATCCTTTCACCTTCTTTTTTAGGTTAATCCCATAACATTGGAGTCGCCACCCCAGTTTTGTTAAGGACAAAACTTGAGAAAAACCTTTACATGACTCCTTTAGGCTACATGGTCATGGCGAACCAAAGTTATGGGATCGGGGGTTCGTCACAGATGGGAAGGTGTTAGGCACCCATCCGTGTTGGGTCGAGACTATGTGCAATTATGAAATGCAAGTGTGCCTGGTGCAAGTGTGCAGGTGTGGAAAGTAAAGAGAAGGGGAGAAGAAGAAGATTTGGAATAAAAGGGAAAGTAAAATATTTGGGCTTCAGTCTCCACCACTAGAGACCACCTACGTACCCCGGCGACCGGGTTCAAAGCCCACGTAGTTCTTGACATGGCATCACAGAAATCACATAGTCAACAAAAGCATCATCAAATAACCAGCAAGCAGCAATCAATAAAGTGCACAATAAAAAAGGTTAGAACACTTAGCTCGGTTGTTGGACAGAAACTATAGGTCGTCTTCTATTGAATTTTGGACAGTACAAATGGCCGATTCAGCTTCTGGTCTCAACAGAAAAGTTGTATCTCTCCCTCTTATCTTTCCAAAGAGTACAAGATCACAACAATCGAACTCCTAGAACTCCAGATATAGATTTGTTTCTGAGACTGCTTGCGTCAGGTCCTTCTACCCGGATTGCCCACCTTCTTGACTCCTAGAATGCCTTTGATTGCCTCCTCCTCTTGATCTCCTCTTGATCCCTTCTTGTTGGCTTCTTCCTTGATGCTTTCCCATGAAAGTTCTCCAGAGTTTCTGCCTATAGGGATGTTTCTAGGCTTGGAAAAGTAGGGTTTCTCGAAGCAAACAAAGCTTGTGGGTGTGTGTGTGTAATGAGTGATTGATCCTTTGAAATGTGTGTGAGGGGTCCTATTTATAGTGCTCTAGGGAGTCTAGGGGCGTGGATCTGCTTAATGGTGAAGATTATGCCCAAAAATTTGGTCCAAAACCACATAGAATCAAATCGGGGGCGAAAATCGGGGAAAATCGGGCAATCTAGGTGCCAGGACCGCCAGAGCCGGTGGTCATGGGATGGATGACCGCCATGGCCGGCGGTCATCCCGCCATGACCGCCCGACACCCCGCGTTTTCCTTGTTCTTTCCTTTTTTTTGTTCCCGGTTTCCCTTAATTCCTCCCTGATTTGACTATGCTGCATAATTAACCCCTAATCTACCCAGAATTAGCTCTTTTCTTGACTGGTACTCCCCCAATCATCTCCTAATTGATTAATCACACATTAAGTCCCCATTTTATGCCAAAATCATACCAAAAACACAATTACCATTAAGGGATGATTTAACTCTAATTTTCCACGAAAATCAGAGCTAAGATTGGTCTGCAAGTAATGTGTTTACGGGCTACTCAACTCTGGAAGGTCCATATTTCGTTAACTTAAGCCCTCACATTCATACTTAACCCAAAAATAAATCATCTCATTATGATTGGGTTAAAATAAACAAGAAAGCCCAAGTAAATAAAATAAGATAATATTTTATTGAACTAGGTTTAATACATTTTTATCCTAAGATTAAATCATCTCATTAATCCTAAGGTTCAAACGTGTGAATTCCCAATTCATAAAATATGCATTCCACCAAAATAAATTCCAAGTGTGCCTTAGCCAAAGACTAAATCATCTCATTAATCTTATGGTTTGAGCCTACTCAAAATCTAAATTAGAGGAACATTCATGAGTCAAATTTGGGTGTTCACAGATTGATAAAAAGGAAAAGTATTGGAGTGGGATACAAGTTTAGAGTGTTTCCTGGGGCAGGGAGTACTTTAAAAGACGTGGAAATCAATTAGGAATCGGATTGGAGAAGAAAAGATAAGAAAAAAGGAAAAATCGTGCCGTCAGTGGTGCACATGGAGACATATCCGCCGCCACCAGTGGGCTTTGGGAGATGCCTGCCAGGCCCTGGCGTTCGTCGCGACATGACCGTCGGGGCTATGGCGGTCAATGGTTCCAGAATCTTCTTTTTTCCTTCTTTTTCAATTCCTAGTCCATAACCGTCAGATTTAGGGGTTCAATCTCGATCCTTAGATCAATGGGACGATCCTTTACCCCCTGAACAATATAAATAGACCCCCCATTACACAAAAGAGGGACACAAATTAGAATTATTCTCTACACACCCATAAGCTTAGAGTGCTTGGAAAAACCCTAGTTCTTTGAGATTAGGAATCGTTTTAGGAGCTGATATTCCGAAGAGATTTCATGGAGAGGAGTAGCAACAAACGATTAGCAAGAGGAGAGCAAGGGGATTACAAGAAGGAGGGCAATCGGAGCAAATCAGTAGAGAGAATAGTGCAAACCAGAGAGGGGCTTTCTTCCCAGTGCAGTTGTGGGAAAATCGCGATATCTCGAGCTACAGACATCTGATTATTACGCTCTTGGTGTCTCTAGAAAGCTAAGAGAGAGATCTACAACTTTGCTGTTGATAGCAGATGCTGGTTCAATCTCTTTAAGTACCAGTTTTTGTTTGATGTCGAGTCAAGATTCTGTTGAGAAGCGGAAGGCTAACGAGAGCGAGAGGAGGGCTTCAAGAGGCAACCCTAACCCTTTTAATTTGATTTTTGCTGCTATGTTGTGATGCTATTGATGGTGATGCTTTTATTTTTTTGTGAATCTATGTTAGAACTACGTAGCTTTGAACCTGGTTACTCGGGTACGTAGGTAGTCTCAGTCTGAAAACGGGATGCAAGCCAAATTTTGTTTATGTTGTTGTTGTGTCCTGTGTTGATGCTATGATGTCATTTAATGTTGATGTTACTGCTGTGATATTGCTGTGATGTTGATGTTGTGGTTGTAGTTAGTGTTGTGGCTTTGATGTCAATGTTTTGTGGTAATATTAATGTTGTTGTGATGTTGCTGCATCGTTTGCTGTGTTGTGTGTGTTTTGTGATGCCATGTGAGAACTACGTGAGCTTTGAATTCGGTTGCCGGGGTACGTAGGTGGATTCTAGTAGTGGAATCTCAAGCTCAATTATGTGTTTATTTTCTGTTTTTGCTTTTGTTTTCATTTTGTTTTCCTTTGTATGTTGTTTGTGAATAAGGCATACTTTGGTCTTCAATTGCACACAATTTCGCTCCAACATAGATGGGTGCCTAACACCTTCCTATCCGTGACGAACCCCCGAATCCTACATCTTTTGTTCGTTATGATCGGTTGCTTCGGGTAATGGATGTCAAGGGTTTTTTTTTTTTAATTTATCCCTTAATAAAATTCGGGTGGTGACTCATTTGATGTAGTGAGAGATCAAATTAATTTTTGGTCTGGTCCTCACACCATCAATAAGCATATTGGGTCATCAATCAACAAGTTAGCACCATCAACTATCACAAGCATGGCAAACCAACTTACACTAATTCATGCCTCACTAGGCCCTTCTCCTTCCTTTGGTGCTCCTTGAGTTCTAACACCTACTAGATGCAAATAAACATCAATAAAAGACATATCAACATAAAACGTCAAGTAGGAACTCATATAAGTTAGCCTACACACTAACTAGCCAAGTTTAAACTAATCGGCTAGCACCAATGAGTGCATTGGTGCACCAACCATAGCCAATCACCCCAACCTTGTACTTAAGCACAAGTACTTGGGCACCTATTATACCATCAAGCCATCAGGTCGCCCTATTCAGGCCAATTGGCCACCTGTAGGGCCAATTGTGCATATCCAGCGCACCAATTGGCCTCTTGCAGGGTCAATTATGTAACAATTCAACCAACCAACCCCTCCACTTCAGTTATTTCCTTCCCATAAGCCAATTATGCAACAACAAAGCCTCAGACCTTCCACAAGCTAAGCTTGTACACAGCCCAAGCCAACAACACACTAAGCAAGCCAATTGGCTCTAAAACATGCATGAATCTCAACCCAGTTCACCTACCTTGAGATTGGTGTGAACACCCAAATTTGACCCACGAATATTTTGTTAAAATTAGATTCCAAACATGCTTAACTTGAGGTTAATAAGATGATTTGATTTTAAGTCAAAGCATGATGAGAATTTAATTTAGTAGAATTAGTGTACTTTTGGTAATCTAAACCTTTGTGCATCCCAACCTTAGGATTAATGAGATGATTTAATCTTAGGGTAAAACATATGATAAGGTTTATTTTACGTTAGGATATATTTTCATTGCTTGGGCTCTTTTAGTTGTTTTTAATCCAATTATATGATGATTCATTTTTGGGTTAGGAATGGGTTTTAAGGGTCCAAGTAGATGGATTCTCCAGGGTTTACCCAACCCATTAACACATTTCTTGCGGGATAGTTTTAGCTCTGATTTTCGTAAAAAATCAGAGTTAAATCATCATTTATGTAGAAATATTGTTTTTGGCATGATTTAGTATGAAATAGGCATTAAGGTGTAATTAATCTGTTATGGAATGATTTAGGGGGAGTGATAATCAAGTAATGGAGTGATTCTAGGTTGACTAGGGGTAATTATGCGGTAGGATCAAATCAGGGCTGAATTAGGGGGATTGGGGTCCGAAAATGGAAAGAACGGGTGACACGTGGGCAACAGGCGGTGTCCTCCCAGATTCGCCCAAATTTTCGATTTTGTTTCTGATTTTGATCCTACACGGTTTTGGACCAGATTTTCGGGCATAATCTTCACCATTAAGCAGGTCTACACCCCTAGGCTTCCCAGAGCACTATAAATAGGACCTCTCACACACATTTCAAGGGATCAGAAACTTTTCTCACATATACACCTATAAGCCTTGAGTGCTTGGAGAAACTCTTCTTCTCCAAGCCTAGAAATGCATTCTTTTAGGCAGAAACTCTGGAGGAATTTCGTGGGAGGCTTTAGCAATAGTTCGGCAAGGAGAGGTCAAGAAGAGGATCAACTATAGAGCTTAGAAGCGGCAAGAAAGTAGGTGTAGAACTCAACCCATTGCATGGAGCTAGTGGAGGGCTACAAGAGGTAACACCAAACCTTCTTTTTGATTGATTCTTTGCTGATTATTTGCTGATGCTTTTGATGATGTAAGTGGCCGATTTGTGCCATGTTTAGAACTACGTGGCTTTGACCCCGAACACTCGGGTACGTAGGTAGTCCTGGTCTTACAACGGGATGCAAGCCAAATCTTCTTTTTCTCCCCTTCTCTTATTTTCCACACATTGACACTTGCACCGGGCACACTTTCATTTTATAATTGCACATAGTCTCAACCCAACACGGATGGTTGCCTAACACCTTCCCATCTGTGACGAACCCCCAATCCCATAACTTTGGTTCGCCATGACCATGTAGTCTAAAGGAGTCATATTAAGGTTTTTCCAAGTTTTGTCCTTAATAAAACTTGGGTGGCGACTCCAATGTTATGGGATTGACCCGAGGATGAAGGTGAAAGGATTAGGTGAATAGGCCCAACTGATTTTAGGTCAGGTATTCACAGTTGGCGACTCCACAGGGGAAGTAGTGGGTTCAAGAGACTTTGTGCAATTGTGGAAATCTTGTGTGCCTTTTACTTGTCATCATAAGTGCCTTGCATTCATGACAATTGATGTGAAGCCTTTACCTTAAGAGGGCAAGAGAATCCAAATCCGCTACATGCTTTCCTTAAGTGATAGTGGTTTAAGTGAACCCGTTTCTCGATGCTTAGCAATGATGGGGATTAATTGGCCTTGGACCTCACACGATATCCTTTATCACATGTGAGTAGGTCAGCCTATTCTCTAGCAGGAATCTTTTGGCCCCCAACCAGCTGCATACCCTGAGCATCTCATGCATTATGAATCAATAAGTGGTGTGTGCATTTGAGTGATTAATTGTTGTGAATTCAAGTAAATGTAAATAGAGTGCCTCCTTCATGACCCTTACCCTAAAAAGAGAGAGTGATTCCCTTGGGTACCCAGAGTTGTCACACCTATCCTCCCTCAATATTGTGCAAGATGAGTGAAGATAACACCACCAAGATAGATGCGACCATGGAATCTCTGTTACAAGATCCATCTGTAAGGAATGCATTGATGATGCTCAAGCATGGAACAGCGTCCCTTGGGAGTAATGGGGGACAAACTTCAACACAAAATGAGGGTGGAACGACGCAAGGCTCAGGAAGGTGGAGGAGTTGTTAAAGACCATGAAGAGGAAGGAGGATGACTGGAACCTAGATCACTTGTCTTTGTTCCCCGAAGCCCGGCTGCTAGAAAAATTCAAGATGCCTGACCTTGAGAAGTTTAATGGAGTGGGGTGCCCTAGAACCCACTTGAATATTTATGTGAGAATGCCACAGCCCATGGGGATAAGATCGGATTTGATGGCCCAATTATTCCAAAGAATGTTGGCGGGGGCGGCTTTAAAATGGTTCATGACTTTGGATCAGAATAGAGTAAGCCAATGGGAGGATATTTGTAAAGAATTCCTAGATCAGTAAAACTACAACACAGAAATATATGTAACCAAGAGGGATCTGGAAACGACTAAGCAGGATGCCAAGGAAATATTTTCTGCTTTCATTTCCAGGTGGCGCAATAAGGCTTCCCAAATGATAAACCGACCTACTGAGGAAGATCAGATACAGATGGTCATTAGGAACCTTCAGCCAGCTTACTATAACCATATGATTGGCAACTACTATGCCAATTTCAAAGAACTTATTGGAGCAGGGAAGCAGCTGGAAGATGCCGTCAACTTGGGGAAGATCAAGGTGCCCGCAGATACCTCGACATTTAGAAGAAACCCAAATTCGGCTTTTGGAAAGAAATCAACCGGGATAAATCATGTGACTGCCCAAGTTGGACCTGAACCTAGAATATTTGCTCCTTTGCCTATGTCTTTGGGGAAGAAGTTCAAAAAATGTGTGGAAGGAGGTTTACTACAACCCCTAGAGCCTAAGCGTAGCCCGTTGGCTAGAGAAGATCCAAGCGAGTACTGTGAATTTCACCAAATGACCGGGCACACCACTGATGAATGCCTCCAACTCCGATACAAGATTCAGGACTTGGTGGAACAAAAAGAGGTCATATTGCCCAACTAGAATGTCACCTTGGGAATTAACTTTGCAGAATGGATAGACGAGGGAGATTGCTTCATGCTCAGTATTGGCCAAGGAAGGGAAGAAGGAAGACTTGCAAGAACGGTCATCCACGACACTATGCAAAGAGGCAAGAATGGGGAGTGGCACAGATCAAGCATTATCTTCGAGACAAGTGGGGGAGAAGCTGATATGGGTTCTTCTGCGGCCTCTGAGTCTAAGAGTGAGTCTGAAATAGATAGTGAGCTTGAAGATGTAACCAAGGAATCGGATAGCGATTCCCTTGACCTTAGCCTCTTTTGTTCTAAAACCTTGAAGAATGATGATGTCCTATATCCCAAAGTAATAAATGAGGCACTCTTTTCCTTACTTGGATGTTTTCTGTGATGATATTTGTTGCATGCGTAATATATGTGAATGTAATGAGATGAATGAACTCCCGGATTCTATCGAAGTCAATCTGGGCACTGATGTTGATCCAAAGATCACGAGAATTGGTACAACTTTCGAAAGTTCAATCCAAGAGGACTTAGCAGCAATGGTCAAGGAGTATGTGGATGTATTTGCATGGTCCTATGAAGATGTGCTAGGTATTGATCCAGCCATCGCCCAATATAGAATTCCCCTCTTTCCCAATGCCAAACCTGTGAAGCAGAAGGCCTGCCGTCTACAACCTCAATGGGCCTTGAAGGTGAAAGAAGAAGTTGAGAAGCAAATTCGAGCCGGGTTTCTTGAAGTGATTGAGTATCCTGAATGGTTAGCCAACATAGTGCCAGTCCCGAAGAAGGATGGGAAAGTGAGGATGTGTGTTGATTACCGAGATTTAGACAAGGCCTGCCCTAATGATGAGTTTCCGCTACCGCACATTGATCTTTTGGTGGATGCAACGGCTGGACATGCAGTGTTATCCTTCATGGATGGATTCTCGGGGTACAATCAAGTGAAAATGGCGCCAGAAGATAAACATAAAACATCCTTCCGAACAGAATGGGGGACATTTTGTTACAAGGTCATGCCTTTCGGATTGATCAATGCCAGGGCAACATACCAAAGGATGGCCACTACACTCTTACACGACATGATGCATAAAGAAGTCGAGGTCTATGTTGATGATATGATCGTGAAGTCAGAGACTCGGGAATCCCATGTGGCCAATCTAAGGAAATTCTTTGAGAGATGTCGGGAATGTGGCATGAGAATCAGCCCTCAAAAGTGTGTCTTTGGTGTTCAAGCAGGAAAGCTATTGGGCTTCATGGTAAGCAAACGAGGTATAGAAGTAGACCCTTCCAAGATCAAAGCCATTCAAGAAATGCCAACCTCAAGGAGCGAGAAAGAAATCCGAAGCTTTCTTGGAAGAATACAATACGTCAGCCGTTTCATTGCTCAACTCTCTAGCATTTGTGCACCCATCCACCGCTTACTTAAGAAGGGAGTTCCGATTGAATGGGATGACAAGTGCTAAGATGCTTTCGAGCAAATCAAGAAGTATTTGTCCAACCCCCCATTACTCCAGCCTCCCAGGCCAGGGAAGCCCTTGTTGCTATATCTGACTATCATAGAAGAGACTATGGGCGCAATGCTAGCCCAATACCTGCCAGACTGTCGCACTGAGGCTGCCATCTATTACTTAAGCAAGAAGTTCAATGGTTATGAGTTGAATTAGAACATGGTGGAAAAGACGTGTGTGGCTTTAACGTGGGCTTGTCAAAAGCTCCGTCACTATTTCATCTCCTTTGAAGTCTTGCTCATTTCTCGAATGGACCCCATTAACTACTTAATGGAGAAGCCAGTGCCAAGTAGCCACACAAGCAGAAGGGTGGCCATCCTGTCACAATTTAATGTCCGGTTTATTTCACAAAAGGCCATCAAAGGAGGCGTCATAGCTGATTTCTTAGCTTCTCAACCGGTGGGGAATGACGAGAGGTTCGAACCGCAATTCCCCGACTTAGAAATAATGAACTTAGACACACCCACCTGGGAGATGCATTTTGATGGGGCTGTCAACGCAAGTGGTTTTGGAACGGGAGTAATTCTCATGTCTCCTGATGGGGTGACTTATCCAATTTCCTGCAAATTGGAATTTAAGGCGACCAATAACGTGGTTGAGTATGAAGCATGCACCATCGGCTTGGAGATAGCACTCAAGATGGGGATCAAGATGATAAAAGTATTTGGGGATTTGGCTCTGGTAATCTTCCAAGTAAAGGGAGAATGGAAGATAAAGGAAGAAAAATTGGCACCTTACCACGATTACTTGCAGACCCTAGCCTCCAAATTTGAAGTAATAGATTTCTAGTATGTACTAAGGAAGGACAATCAGTTTGCTAATGCATTAGCCATACTTTCTTCGATGATGGGAATGCCAAACAATGCCATCATCTTGCCATTGATAGTCCGGAGGAGAGGAAGTCCATCCTTCCGCCAGAAAGAGGAGGCAAGTGAATCCTGATTTCAAGGTTACTTGAATGAATTGAACCCCGACAAAGTTTCCATCATGGCCCTCACTACTACAATGGTGAATCGAACATTACATGCCCAGATTGAACACGATAGTGACTCGGATCATCGATATGAAGACATATTGAAATACCTTAGGGAAGGGACATTCCCCGAGGGGACGACAACCGAGGAAAAGAAGACTCTAAAAAAACTAGCTGGAGGGTATGTCATATGCGTCGGGAAAGTGGGGGAGAAGCTGATATGGGTTCTTCTGCGGCCTCTGAGTTTAAGAGTGAGTCTGAAATAGATAGTGAGCTTGAATATGTAACCAAGGAATCGGATAGCGATTCCCTTGACCTTAGCCTCTTTTGTTCTAAAACCTTGAAGAATGATGATGCCTTATATCCCAAAGTAATAAATGAGGCACTCTTTTCCTAACTTGGATGTTTTCAGTGATGATATTTGTTGCATGCGTAATATATGTGAATGTAATGAGAAGAATGAACTCCCAAATTTTATCGAAGTCAATCTGGGCACTGATGTTGATCCAAAGATCACGAGAATTGGTACGGCTTTCGAAAGTTCAATCCAAGAGGACTTAGCAGCATTAGTCATGGAGTATGTGGATGTATTTGCATGGTCCTATGAAGATGTGCCAAGTATTGATCCAGCCATCACCCAACATAGAATTCCCCTCTTTCCCAATGCCAAACCTGTGAAGCAGAAGGCCTGCCGTCTTCAACCTCAGTGGGCCTTGAAGGTGAAAGAAGAAGTTGAGAAGCAAATTCGAGCCGGGTTTCTTGAAGTGATTGAGTATCCTGAATGGTTAGCCAACATAGTGCCAGTCCCGAAGAAGGATGGGAAAGTGAGGATGTGTGTTGATTACCGAGATTTGGACAAGGCCTGCCCTAATGATGAGTTTCCACTACCGCACATTGATTTTTTGGTGGATGCAACGGCTGGACATGCAGTGTTATCCTTCATGGATGGATTCTCAGGGTACAATCAAGTGAAAATGGCGCCAGAAGATAAACATAAAACGTCCTTCCGAACAGAATGGGGGACATTTTGTTACAAGGTCATGCCTTTCGGATTGATCAACGCCAGGGCAACATACCAAAGGATGGCCACTACACTCTTACACGACATGATGCATAAAGAAGTCGAGGTCTATGTTGATGATATGATCGTGAAGTCAGAGACTCGGGAATCCCATGTGGCCAATCTAAGGAAATTCTTTGATAGATGTTGGGAATGTGGCATGAGAATCAACCCTCAAAAGTGTGTCTTTGGTGTTCAACCAGGAAAGCTTTTGGGCTTCATGGTAAGAGAACGAGATATAGAAGTAGACCCTTCCAAGATCAAAGCCATTCAAGAAATGCCAACCCCAAGGAGCGAGAAAGAAATCCGAAGCTTTCTTGGAAGAATACAATACGTCAGCTGTTTCATTGCTCAACTCTTTAGCATTTGTGCACCCATCCACCGCTTACTTAAGAAGGGAGTTCTGATTGAATGGGATGACAAGTGCCAAGACGCTTTCGAGCAAATCAAGAAGTATTTGTCCAACCCCCCATTACTCCAGCCTCCTAGGCCAGGGAATCCCTTGTTGCTATATCTGACTGTCATAGAAGAGGCTATGGGCGCAATGCTAGCCCAATACCTGCTAGACTCTCGCACTGAGGCTGCCATCTATTACTTAAGCAAGAAGTTCAATGGTTATGAGTTGAATTAGAACATGGTGGAAAAGACATGTGTGGCTTTAACGTGGGCCTGTCAAAAGCTCCATCACTATTTCATCTCCTTTGAAGTCTTGCTCATTTCTCGAATGGATCCCATCAAGTACTTAATTGAGAAGCCAGTGCCAAGTAGCCGCACAAGCAGATGGGTGCCCATCCTGTCACAATTCAATGTCTGGTTTATTTCACAAAAGGCCATCAAAGGAGGCACCATAGCTGATTTCTTAGCTTCTCAACCGGTGGGGAATGACGAGAGGTTCGAACCACAATTCCCCGACTTAGAAATAATGAACTTAGACACACCCACCTGGGAGATGCATTTTGATGGGGCTGCCAACACAAGTGGTTTTGGAACGGGAGAAATTCTCATATCTCCTGATGGGGTGACTTATCCAATTTCCTGCAAATTGGAATTTAAGGCGACCAATAACGTGGCTGAGTATGAAGCATGCAACATCTACTTGGAGATAGCACTCAAGATGGGGATCAAGTAGTTAAAAGTATTTGGGGATTTGGCTCTTGTAATCTTCCAAGTAAAGGGAGAATGGAAGATAAAGGAAGAAAAATTGGCACCTTACCACGATTACTTGCAGACTCTAGCTTCCAAATTTGAAGTAATAGATTTCTAGTATGTACCAAGGAAGGACAATCAGTTTGCTAATGCATTAGCCATACTTTCTTCGATGATGGGAATGCCAAACAATGCCATCATCTTGCCATTGACAGTCCGGAGGAGAGGAAGTCCATCCTTCCGCCAGAAAGAGGAGGCAAGTGAATCCTGGTTTCAAGGTTACTTGAATGAATTGAACCCCGACAAAGTTTCCATCATGGCCCTCACTACTACAAAGATGAATCGAACATTACATGCCCAGATTGAACACGACAGTGACTCGGATCATCGGTATGAAGACATATTGAAATACCTTAGGGAAGGGACATTCCCCGAGGGGACGACAACCGAGGAAAAGAAGACTCTAAAAAGACTAGCTGGAGGGTATGTCATATGCGCCGGGAAACTTTACAAGAGACACGCTACGGGGGTCCACTTGTTATGCGTAAATGCAAAGGAGGCAGAGTAGAACATGAAGAAAGTACACGAAGGAGATGAGGGCCCGCACATGGGAGGTGACATGTTGGCTCGAAAAATACTGCGGTTAGGATACTTTTGGTCAACAATGGAGGCTGATTGTGCAAAATTTGTGAAGTGTTGTCATACATGCCAAGTTCGTGGAAAGTTGCAGCAAAGGCCTCCACTACCATTAGCCCCTATGTCCTCACCTTGGCCATTCTCAGCATGGGGCATTGATGTTATTGAAAAAATAACCCCAAAGGCTACAAATGGACACGAGTACATACTGGTGGCCATTGATTATTTTACCAAGTGGGTGGAAGCCGAGTCATACGCTGTGCTCACATCTAAAAAGGTGGCCGAATTTATTCGCAACAACATTATTTATCGTTATGGCATCCCACATGAGTGAATATCGGATAATGGTTCACGCTTTAAAGCTGACGTCGAGAGACTATGTAGGAAGTTTGGAATCAAACATCATAAATCTTTACCCTATCGACCCCAAGCCAATGGAGCGGTGGAAGCCGCTAATAAGAATATGAAGGTCATCCTCGGAAAGATGATATCTACACACAGAGAATGGGCGGAAAAATTGCCGTTGGCCCTATGGGGATACCGGACCTCCATTAGATCCTCCATGGGTGCAACCTCATACTCCTTAGTATATGGCACGGAGGCCGTGCTGCCTGTAGAACTCGAAGTGCAGTCATTGAGAGTGGCCAGAGAAAGCTAACTTCTCGAAACAGAATGGGTGCAAGAAAGGCTCAACCAATTGGCGTTGCTAGATGAAAATAGATTGTTAGCCTTATATCATGTGCAGGGATACAAAAGAAGAAGAGGACTAAAAGAAGGGGACTTGGTGCTAAAAGAAGTGAGACAACCGGTGCACGACCCTAGGGAAAATTCAAGGCCAAAAGGGGCAACAAGAGTCAGAGATTTGGATGGAAACGAGTTTCAAGAACCAGTCAACTTGGATCAATTGAAGAAGTATTATGTGTAATTTGGATCGATGTAAAAAGAACTACGTAGACCTAATTCCTTGAGCTCAGAATAAAGAAAGAACCAAAAAGAAAAAAAAAAATGAGCCATGGATACGTAGGAAGCCCAACTCGGGTCCAATCATTTTATTAATAAAAAGGCCAAAGGTTGACAAGAAATGAAATGGGAGTTCATTCACTCGTTTATTTTGCATGCATTATACATGTCATGAATATTCATCTAAGCAAAATATCTAAGTAGGCTTAAGCGTCCTCCTCATAATCATTGGAAGACTCAGGCTCCTGATAAATGTTTGACCTCAAGAGTCTGTCTCTGTAACCGGAGAGGATTCGCTCAATCTCACCTACACTCCCCTTCAACCACCTTTGATAGTTCATGGAGGAATAAGGATCGACAATATTGCAAATCTTCTTCTTTGTGGGAAGGCTCCAGTATCCTTGCAAGAGTTTTATAGTGCACCCTTCCATCAACCTGTCAAGAGGGGGACAGGGAAGAGAAGGAAGCATCTGATCATGACCAAACTGCCTAACTACTCGGGATGGATAGTAAAAGGTAGTCCGAAGAATCCCTAGGAGCACTACAACCTTTTGACCCAGTGTGTGAACAATCACCTCTCGCATCCCGTACCATAAACAATGCCATGTGACTTGGTCCTCCTTTAGATGCTTCATGAAAATCACCCATTCTTGGACGGGAGAAAGAGCAAGGGGGGAGCCCCGTTCCAGATACCCCATCGAAGTGTACAAACCAGATCTTGGGGAAGGGATCAATTGGAGGTGATCATACAACCACATCTACAAGAAAACAAGTGCGTGAGTTGAGAAGGGGAGAAGATGAATTCTGAAGATGCATAAAACTAGGGATAGTACCTGGAGGAGTAATGGGGAACCTGTCAAAGGTCTATCAGGATAAGCCGCCAAAGTATCCAAGCAAACAAGAGTTTTTCCCAAGACAGTGGGCATTACGCTATGACCATTAAGCTGCTGAGCTACTAGCGTACCCACATTCAGAGAACATACCCCGGGGAGACCGGTCAATAGAAACTCACTTACCATTACCATAGCAAAATCATGGTCATTCCTTTTCTTCCATGAGCCGTCACATTCCAGATAGCTACGTGACACAATGTCGGTAGAATATTGATCAACTAATGGGGACAAGTTCATGAATTCATCCTTACCTACTAGGTACCTCATCTGCTCGTCGGTGATGGATAAGAAAGTGATGACCTCAGACTTGGCTGTTGCGGCAGGAGAAACCATGGCAACATCGTTCTCTACCCGGGTTTCGAGGAGTGCACAGAATTCGTCAACCAAGGGGCAGAGTTCTACTATGGAAGGACCAAAGCGGAATACATGGTGATCGTGATCCCAAAACATGGCAGCAGTGGATTAGGCCTTCAACGATCTTCACTGAAGACACCTTGAACAAAGCAGAAAGTTCCGGTAGCTCGAAATCAAGATGACGTGCTTGGAGAACACCCTCCATCCACCGGAGCATTTTGGTGCAAAAACCTTCACTCATGGCTACCTCCGTTGTGTTTGAAGGAATTGCGAAAACCCTAAAGCCCAAACCCGAAGATCGAAAAGGAAATTCCAGGAGGCCACGACTGCCACCGCCGGCGGTCATATCGCGAAGACCGCCACTGCCGGCAGTCATCAGTTCAAGACCGCCGGAAGACGGCGGTCATCCGTTCACATGGCCACCGGGTCGACAGATCGAGCCCGCTTGGAAAATTTCAAAAAATTCAGAAAAAAATTTTGGGGGAAGGAGAAAAGGTAGGGAAGAGAAAATTAAAAGAAAAAAGGGTCTGCACTCGTTTATTGAGGTCAAGCTTACTGGAGGGGCACTTATTTGACTTTTACTTGAGTTTGCAATAACAGATGCTTCATATGTGATAAATACCGTGCATGCACAACTTGTCGATGCACGCATATTAGGTGCACATCACTAGCCTTTGATTGCCAGGGCATGATACGCTCGCTTTGAACCTGATGCCGGGTCGAGATGCCCGGTACATGCAAAACCAAAGTCGTGTATCCGGTACATGCAAAATTGAGAGGTGAGAAAAAAACAAACTTGAGGGAACACAAAACTAAAGCCGTGTACCTGGTACACGCGAAGCCAAAACCGGGTACTTTGTACGCGCAAAATCAAACCTCGGAATAAGATGATTCCCGACGACCAAGCCACGAAATGGAGCCTTTCCGATGAGAGATGTAGGGGCATGTGATGCCTGAGACATAGACAACACAGTCGCGAAGCGACATTTTAGACGATGGTAGGGGCATGAGATGCCTAGAGACTAGATAGCCAAGCCGTGAAACGACATTTTTTTTTTGACGAAAATCAGATGGCGAAGCCATTCGGGATGAGATGATTCCCAAGTCGAAACCCAGCTGACAGGGATGGGAGTATTCCTTGTCGACAACCCGATAGATGAGATGATTCTATCGCCCTGGGATGAGATGATTCCCAGAATCTGAGGGCCCGTCCCTCAAAACCTCAGGATGAGATGATTCCTGGAGAGGAGCAGAGAATGCTCCGAAACTTGACACATAGCACACATTCATCATTCAAATTTGGTGGTTCCTATCTTACTTTGTTTCGTCCTTGGTTTCTAAGGACTCACCAACGAGGGGCATCTGTGAACATCCAAATTTGACCCACAAATATTTTGCTAAAATTAGATTCCAAACATGCTTAACTTGAGGTTAATAAGATGATTTGATTTTAAGTCAAAGCATGATGAGAATTTAATTTAGTAGAAATAGTCTATTTTTGGTAATCTAAACCTTTGTGCATCCCAACCTCAGGATTAATGAGATGATTTAATCTTAGGGTAAAACATATGATAAGGTTTATTTTATATTAGGATACATTTTCATTGACTAGGCTTTTTTAGTTGTTTTTAATCCAATTATATGATGATTCATTTTTGGATTAGGAATGGGTTTTAAGGGTCCAAGTAGATGGATTCTCCAAGATTTACCCAGCCCATTAACACAATTCTTACAGGATAATTTTAGCTCTGATTTTCGTGGAAAATCTGAGTTAAATCATCATTTATGTAGAAATGTTGTTTTTGGCATGATTTAGTATGAAATAGGCATTAAGGTGTAATTAATCAGTTGTGGAATGATTTAAGAGAAGTGAGAATCAAGTAATGGAGTGATTCTGGGTTGATTAGGGGTTAATTACGCGGTGGGATCAAATCAGGGTTGAATTAGGGGGATTGGGATCCGAAAATGGAAAGAACGGGTGACACGCAGGGCAACCGGCGGTTCTCTAGCGACGACCGCTAGGTGCTAGCGGGCATCCACTCAAGAGCGCCGGCACTGGCGGTCAAGCAATGGATGACCGCCGGCAACGGCGGTCATGTCCTCCCAGATTCGCCCAAATCTCCGATTTTGTTTCTAATTTCGATCCTACGCGGTTTTGGACCAGATTTTCGGGCATAATCTTCACCATTAAGCAGGTCCACGCCCCTAGGCTTCCCAGAGCACTATAAATAGGACCCCTCACACACATTTCAAGGGATCAGAAACTTTTCTCATATATACACCTATAAGCCTTGAGTGCTTGGAGAAACTCTACTTCTACAAGCCTAAAAATACATTCTTTTAGGCAGAAACTCTCGAGGAATTTCGTAGGAGGCTTTAGCAATAGTTCGACAAGGAGAGGTCAAGAAGAGGATCAACCATAGAGCTTAGAAGCGGCAAGAAGGTGGGTGTAGAACTCAACCCATTGCAAGGAGCTAGAAGAAGGCTACAAGAGATAACACTAAACCTTCTTTTTTATTAATTCTTTGCTGATTATATGCTGATGCATTTGATGATGTAAGTGGCCGAATTGTGCCATGTTTAGAACTATGTCGCTTTGACCCCGATCACTCGGGTACGTAGGTAATCCCGGTCTTACAATGGGATGCAAGCCAAATCTTCTTCTTCTCCCCTTCTCTTTATTTTCCACACATGCACACTTGCACCAGGCACACTTGCATTTTATAATTGTACATAGTCTCGACCCAACACGGATGGGTGCCTAACACCTTCCCATCTGTGACGAACCCCCGATCCCATAACTTTGGTTCGCCATGACCATGTAGCCTAAAGGAGTCATATTAAGGTTTTTCCCAAGTTTTGTCCTTAATAAAACTTGGGTGGCGACTCCAATGTTATGTGATTGACCCGAGGATGAAGGTGAAAAGATTAGGTGAATAGGCCCAAGTGATTTTGGGTCGGGTATTCACAATTGGCTAAGTCCTTCTCTCCGGAGTCTCCTTACGTTTAGGGCACAAATGAGGGGTGAAGTTGCTTGATTGGCTAGATAAGTGCAAGGCAAGCAGGTGGCTAAGCAGACACTTGCTGCCTTTGCAACGAAATCTGCCACCTTGCCCAAGAAGCTTGCCATCTCATACTTATTTTTCAACCAACAGACCAAGCCCACTCACCCCCTTTATAATCCCACACTTATCCCTCAATTAGTTTTCCCGAGCACTTAACACACACTAATCGATGATTGGGTAAATCACATATATAGGGTCCGTACTATTTCAAAAGTATCGCTTGGGGGTTTGTACTTTTTTTGTCACTTTTACGAGTCTATTCTCTTATTTTTTGTCCCTTTTAGGGGTCTCGGACAGTCCACATCATCAGCGAGGCTGCCCGAGACCCCCTAAAAGGAATGAAAAATAAGAGTACAAACCCATAAAAGGAACAAGAAATAGTATAGGCCCCCAAACAATACTTTTGAAATAGTACGGACCCTATATATGCGATTTACTTGGAAAAAAATTCGTGTGCAACCCCTAGAAAAACTACCGTAAAGTTAAAAATGGCCATAACTTCTTGTTCGGAACTGGTTTTGGTTCAAGTTTTTTTCCTTGTTCTTATTTTAACATGGTATAAAGGATAGTATCAGCCTCCACTCTTATCTCAAAATTTGTAAAAATAGCAGAAAATTGATGTGCTAACCCCCTAGGGAAAACAACCGAGAACAAGAAAATTACCATAATGAGTTATTAGTTCCGGACGAGAAGTTATAGGGTTCGTATTATTTCAAAAGTATCGTTTGGGGGTCTGTACTATTTTTTGTCCCTTTTACGGGTCTGTACTCTTATTTTTCGTTCCTTTTACAAGTCTCGGGCAGCTCCGCTGATGACGTTGACTGCCCGAGACCCTAAAAGAGACGAAAAATAAGAGTATAGACCCGTAAAAGAGACAAAAAATAGTACACACCCCCAAACAATACTTTTGAAATAGTACGGACCCTATATATGCGATTTGCTCAACCCAGTTCACCTACCCCTTTCGTTTGTGTGTAAGAGTCTTGGAAAACCTTGAGATTGGCTAAGTCCTTCTCTCCTGAGTCTCCTCACGTTTAGGGCATAAATGAGGGGTGAAGTTGCTTGCCTGGCTAAATAAGTGCTAGGCTTAGCCACTTGCTGCCTTTGCACCGAAATCTGCCACCTTGCCCAAGAAGCTTGCCATCTCATGCTTACTTTTCAACCAACAGACCAAGCCCACTCACCCCCTTTATAATCCAACACTTAGAGCTCAACTAGTTTTCTCGAGCACTTAACACACACTAATCGATGATTAAGACTAATCACTCACTAATTAACCCAATTGAGCCAATTGCTGGACAACGGAAGCCAATGGCTAGCCAACTGAGACCAACTGTTGGCCAATTGCACTAGCTCCTATCCTAGCATCCTTTCTCATAAAGTGTTTACTTTCGCATCAAGTAAACACTTTGAGCCTCAATTAACGGGTTATCACAGTTTTGCTTCTCGTATTTGGAGAAATATTGTTAAATCTGGGGAGGAGCCATTGAGAGGGGCTGTTGTGAACACCCAAATTTGACCCATGAAAATTACATTGAGATTAAACTCCAGACATGTTTGAATCATAAGATTGGTGAGCTAGTCTTGGGTTGAAGCATAGATGGGGTTTAATTTTAGTAGAATTTATATGTTATAGTAATTAAGACTTTTATATGCCTAGGATTAATGAGATGATTTAATCATAGGATAAGTTAAGGACTAAATTGCTAGAATGTATTTTATCTCATTAAATTTGGGCTTTTTTATTTATTAAACCCAATTATATTTATTCTTGGTGAAGATAAATGTAAAGGTCCAATTTAATAAGGTATGGGCTTTTCTTCAGAGTTGCACAGCCCATTAACACCTTGCTTGTAGACAAATTTAGCTCTGATTTTCGTGGAAAATCAGAGTTAAATCATTCCTTAATAGCAAGAATGTTTTGGTATGATTTTGGCTTAAAATGAGGAATCAATGTGTAATTAGTCAATTAGGAGATGATTGAGAGGAGTATTAATCAAGAAAGCAGAGGATTCTGGGCAGTCTAGGGGTTAATTACGCGGTAGGATCAATCAGGGAGGAATTAGGGGAGAATCGGGACTGAAAAAGGAAAGAACGGGTAAGATGCGTAGGCGCGGGCGGTCATCTCGGGATGACCGCCGGGCCTGGGCGGTCTTCCACCCATGACCACCCGGCCTGGCTGTCATCCATAGGATGACCGCCGGCCATGGCGGTCATGCACCCCCAGAAACGCGTTTTCTCCTTGATTTTCTCCCGTAATCTGATTCTACTCGGTTTTGGCCTCGATTTTTGGCCATTACCTTGGTCATTAAGTTGGTCCACGCCCCTAGGCTACCCAGAACACTATAAATAGGACCCTCCTCTCACATTTCAAGACACACATTTTATTACACAAACACTCTTGATAAAGCTTTGAAGCTTGGAGAAACTCTATCTCTCTAAGCTTAAGAAATAGTTCCATAGGCAAAACTTTGGTAGAATTTTATGGGTGGCATCATCCATTATAGGCAGCAAAAGGGGAAAATCAAGAAGAACTCCAAGATTGAGTTGAGGAGTGGGAGGAAATTGTGTGGAAGGTACAACCCAAACCAAGGAGCTAGAGGAGGGCTACAAGAGGTAATCCTAATCCCTTTTTGTCTGACCCATTATTGTTGATGTTGATGATGATGTGACTGTTGTGATGCCATGTCAAGAACTACATGGGCTTTGAACCCAGTCGCCGGGGTACGTAGGTGGTTTCTAGTGGTGGAAACTCAAGCCCAATCTTCTTCTTCTCCCCCTTCTTTTTAATATTCAGTTATTATGTGTTTTGATGCTCACACTTGCACAAGGCATATAAAATCCTCTAATTGCACAAAGTTTTGCCCCAACATGGGTGGGTGCCTAACACCTTCCCATCCATGACGAATCCCCGGGTCCAGCATCTTTGGTTCGTTATCCGGTTGCTTAAATGGAGTCACATGAAGGGTTTTTCCCAAGTTTTTGTCCCTTAATAAAATTTGGATGGCAACTCCAAAGATGTTGGATGACGGCTATGATGAAGGTGTAAAGGAATGGTGAATAGGCCCAAGTGATTTTGGGTCGGGTATTCACAGCTGGCGACTCCACTAGGGACTTTGAGGGTTCAAGAAACTTTATGCAATTATTGAATTTCTGTATGCCTTTTTATGTGTCATCATAAGTGTAAGTTTCCTAAGAGCTATATGACACTCATAATAAGCTCAAGAAGCAGCGGAAAGATAGGAAACTACCCTAGAACCACATGTGAGGCTACAAAACCGAATAACAATTTTACTTACTTGGAGATTAGGATCTTTCACCTAATTATGAGTATAGAACCAGCAAGAGCAGGATGAAAACGTCCCCTCCTCTA